>VYXF01008558.1:64312-75440 GCA_013397295.1 Polioptila caerulea
CCGCGGCCGCGTGGTGCTGCCGGGCCGCGCGGGGATGGAGCGGCGGAGACACGCGGTGCTGGGGCCGCCCGCGCCGGCCCCACGTGCGATCTCGGCTTTTAAAGGTCGGAGTTGCGCCCGGCCGCAGCGCCTTCCCCACGTGCGTCCCCCGCGGCGGCAGCGGCAGAGCTGTCCCCCAGCGCGGGCCGGGCCGGGCGGGACACCGGGCGCTGCTCCGCTCCGGCCGCTTCCCGCTGCCGCTCATTCATCTCCCGCGCGGTGGGTAAACAGCGCTCCGTAACCCAGCCTCGGCCAAACTTGGTCCAGGGGAAGTGCCCATTAGAAAACATCTGCCGAGCGGCGGCTTTCGCGTGTCTTTCATTTGTAACTGTCCTTTGAACGTTCTCTTCGGTTTTTGGAAGGTGGCATGTGCCCGGATAGGCTATTTCTATTGATATTCTAGTGCTTTTTAAATTACTTTATGTTTCTTCAAATGTGTTGGTCGTAGCAAATGTGGCTTACAGCTTTTTATTTAAATTGCTATTGACTTATAATTTAGGTTGGCTTGTAAAACAGTGTAGCGGGATGTGAGCTATGGTTTCTAGGGGTGAGCTCACTTTAAGGGCTGTTTTGTCAAACTTTGCTGCACTTCAGCTGCAGCACAGCCCGTAAAGCTGGTGCTTTGAGGCCTTGTAACTCTTGTGACATTTAATAGAAATACCTGAGAACTTAAACAGTAGAGCGCTAGAGAATGTTTCAAAGAGAAATCCCAGGTGATTTGTCAGGCTTGTGAATGAAGGGATGTTGACACGTTTTCATTTGTTTTTCAGAAAAAGAGCAACAGGAAGCAATTGAACACATTGATGAAGTACAGAATGAAATAGACAGGTAAACGTTATCTGACTTTTAAAATGTTTTAGCAGAAATTGAAATGTAGCTGGCAAAAGTGAAAGTGTTTAGTAAAGTGAGCACTCAGTAGTACTCACTGACTTTGAACTCCACCAAGATATACCTGTGTTCTGACTTGATTAGAGACATTAAAATAACAAAGAAGTGTCCTGGTTTCTTGCTTAATTGTGTATAATTAAAGAGGTAGAAGTTAAGTTGAAAATTTTAAATTAATTGTGGTATTTTTGATAATAGAAGTGTATTTCACGCTGGCTTCTCAAGTTAATGTGTAAGCTATTTGGCTAAAGTATTTCCCTCTTAGCAAGCAGAACCAAACCCTTGGCTGAAAAGTCAGCTCTTATTATAAATTTTTATTTTAATATTCATGTGCTTGTGCAATAATACATTAGAAAATGTCTCTGAAATGTTAATTTTTTTATGCCAAAGCTCTTGGGGCTGTGGGTTCTGTGTCAGTCCCTGCCTGCATGTTCTCTCCCATGCCCAGTGTCCTACAAGGACTGCAGGTGTCTGTTGGGGCTGTGAATGTGTGAAGCTGTTGCAGTATCAGGGCTTTGCCTTTTTACAACAACAGTTCAGTTTGAAGTCTTCAGATTTTTACTTGCAGAATGGCTTTGCTGTAGCTTCCTGTCCTGCCTAAAAGTTACAGGGAGCAGGTGATTGGGCTTTGTTACCCATCTGCAGGTTCTATGCAGACAAAATGTTCAAGAGGTTAAACACTGCTTTGCTTTGCATAAATAAAGGTCCACCTCTGGAGAATGTGCAAGGTGTTTAGAAGGCTCCATTCAGACCAGTGAGATTGCTTCTGGCAGAGTGTTTTTTAACAGCTGGTACAGCTCTGAGCTTCTGGAGTTTTTGGGACACTTAATCTGCAGAATACAGCAGACTGGTCTTATCAAGTACTTTGAACTTTCAGTTAACTGCTCTGATGTGTCCTTAAATCCCAGTTCTCTCCCTGTGGTTAACATGGCTCTTTCTATTACAGACTGAATGAACAAGCCAGTGAGGAAATTTTGAAAGTAGAACAGAAATACAACAAACTCCGCCAACCATTCTTCCAGAAGAGGTCAGAATTGATCGCCAAAATCCCGAATTTCTGGGTAACAACATTTGTCAACCACCCACAAGGTACATTCTTAATAGCCCTCTTTTTTTTCCCCCTGTAAATTCAGTGTTTGCTTGCTTGTTACATGAGTGTCTTAAAGCTCTGAGGGTCTTGTGGAGTTGTTACTGAGCATACAAAACACTTCCTTTCTGTCCTAGATTGCATTTTTTTAAGCTTTTTCTTTCTTGCACTTGTAGGCCAAAGCAACACCTTGTTTAGTAAATTACTTCAATCCTAAAATTTCTTTCTGCATTTTAAATTGCAAGTTTCCCACTTTATTCAGTTCATTGGGAACTTAAAGTGGAAAACAAAAAAAAAATATTCTAGATTCTTTGGGTCCTTTTACTTGGAAGTGGGCTCCTTGGGACTTTTGACAGTGAACTTTCTACAAAACAAGTTTGTAGACTGCTTAGATTGGGCAAACTACACGCCTGAAAATCTGTTTCAGAGGGATGGGTGGGTGTGTGTGGGTAGGCTGTTGGCTGGTAACTTGAAAAGGAAGAGCCATGAGAAGTTGGTTGGACAGATGTGTTGCTTTTTAGATCTTCCTGGCTATCAGTTCCCTGTGTTTTGCCTGCCTATTTCATGGCTTTGTTAATGTGGAATTCCTCCTTCTCTCTCAGTATCTGCACTGCTGGGAGAAGAAGATGAGGAAGCACTGCATTACTTGACCAGAGTTGAGGTGACAGAATTTGAAGACATCAAATCAGGTTACAGAATAGATTTTGTAAGTACTTTAAATGATTCATTCACTTGTGATTTTGCTGTCATTTTTTTAATGTAATTGCATGTTGGGTTGTAATTTATAACTTAAATCTCTGCAGTTACCTGTTTAGTGCCAGGTTTGACTTGATATGTGTGTTTCCATTTGTGGGTTCTAACTCTTTGCTTTCCACTCTGCAGTATTTTGATGAGAACCCCTACTTTGAAAATAAAGTTCTCTCCAAAGAGTTTCACCTCAATGAAAGTGGAGACCCATCTTCAAAATCGACTGAGATCAAATGGAAATCTGGAAAGGTGTGTATTGAACCTGGGAGAGTACAAATGTGACCAAATGAAAACATTACCAAGTGCATTGTCTTGTCTTCCTTGGCCAGGATCTGGGCTGTGTTGTGTTGTTTGCTTAAAATTACTATTAACTGAAGAATTCCAAGGACAGCAGGTTTAGGGGGATCAGCTAGCAGTGTGTGATCTTGTTTTATATTGTCCTCTATTTCCTCAACCTCATTTCCAGATGCTGCATCTTTTGTAGAATTTGCAGCCACAGTAATGTGGGCATACCTGTCACCCAGGCAGTGTTCAAGCATCATTAATGTACTGCAGTTCATTTCTGTAGAAGTACTTCAGTGTTACCATGAAGATTTTGAACTGAGTTTTTTAAAGTAGAGCTGAGGGTTGCAGTTGCATTGCTGCTTGTTTTGTCACTCTCAGACCAAGGAGGAAATTTAATGTTTCTTGTGTTGAGAACTAGAACTTCTCCTGTTGTACCAGAAATTGCATTCCTGTACAGACCAGTCGAGCAATCTACACAAAACACCACAAAATCACTGGGAATTCTGATATTGTTCTTCCTTAAACAGTCTGAACCTATAAATGTCATTCTGTCAGGAGAAAAAAAAAATCACTAGAAGTGTGGTGTAAACCATATGGTCAAAGAAATAATTTCTTTAATTTCAGACTTTACAAAAAGATTGTTGCAAACTTACTACACTTCTTTTCTAGGCTAAGGTGATAGATACTGACCTTACATATGTTCTTGTGGCCAGGTGTTTTAGCAGTTTGTTTGGGGGTTTTTTGCACTTACTTCAGAGGGTGGCCTGAAGACTTCAGAGTGGGAAATCTTAAGCAAAAAGGCCTGGGCAGGTCTTTATCTCCAAATATACACAGAGCTTAGAGGTGTTTGTTAAATTGGATGTAGGTAGTAGTTGCTGCAATTACAACTACTCTGAGGGGCAGTTAGGCATTGTGGGACCTTGTAAGTTCAGTGTGTCATTAAACACTTGTCATAGTTGTGTTTTCCTGAGACAGGGAAATGTAAATCAAGAGTGAGGTTCTGTGAATTTTCAGTGTTCCAGTGGAGGCTGTTGAAAGAAACAAGTGGGTTTACTGTTCTCTCATGTTTGTGAGAAATGCAGTAGCTTCTGTCAGTTGCCTGTGTTTCAGATGTGTTTTACAGACATACCCTCAAAGAAGGAGGGGAAAGTGACTTCTCAGGGTTGTTTAGACAGGTACATTTTTAAATGGTGCTTACAAAAAAAAAGAGTGCCATAGAAAGATGACTTTAGGGAACTTCTTTACTTTCTTTTCAGGACCTGACAAAACGTTCAAGCCAGACACAGAACAAAGCCAGTAGGAAGAGGCAGCATGAAGAGCCAGAAAGCTTCTTCACCTGGTTCACTGACCACTCTGATGCAGGGGCTGACGAGCTAGGAGAAGTCATCAAGGATGACATCTGGCCAAATCCCCTACAGTACTACTTGGTAGGTACAGCCCTGAGCAGGGTGTCTGCACCCACAGCAGCTCTGTGGAAGAGTGAGTTTGATCACTGTAGTTGATGTTGCAAATGTGTCTTTAAAAGGTTCCTGATATGGATGATGAAGAAGGGGAGGGAGAGGAGGATGATGATGATGATGAAGAGGAGGAAGGATTAGAGGATATTGATGAAGAAGGAGATGAAGATGAGGGGGAGGAAGATGAAGATGACGATGAGGGAGAGGAAGGAGAGGTGAGTAATCTTGCCCTTCTTGCCATTCATGTGATGTTGGAGAGGGATCTTGTAAGAATACCAAGCCATTGTGACAAAGGTGAGGTGGTTCTTTTCTGCACCCCAAGGTGTGAGAACTGTGACTACATTGACTTGAGTGGTTTCAGGTAGTAATAAAAATGTTTGTGTGTATGAGAGACAGTGGAAGTACATGGTTTGATTAAATTTGTCAAGGAAGTGCTCTAGGAGAACTAGGATATCAGTGTGACAAAATTCTTACTTCATTACTGAGCATTCTAGCGATGCTTTACAAATAAATGGCTTTTGTTGATGCATCCAGTCATCCTTCCCACTTGTTGGTTTATTTCTGCTTACAGCCAGCCTAGCTTAGACTTTCTCTTGGATACAGGAATTAGAAATTTGCTTTAGTATGAAGTGGGATTCCCGGGTGTTGGGAACTTAGTTTAGAATGTCTTTGTTTCTCAGAACTGGGCGTGGTGTATCTGACTTCAGCAGCACAGACTATGTGTAGTGAGAGGAGGGGTGCTCTGGGCTCTGTTTTATAACCTAGAATTTGGCATGTGAAAGGTGAAGCATTTTGTTTTTCAGCGTTTTAAATGAGGGGGAAAAACGATCCCTTCACTTTCCACATGTTAAACTCATGTCAGTGCTTGTAGTGATCCTAAGTTGCAGTTTCTCAAACCTCTGATGTGTTTGCCTTGGGACACCCAGGTAGTGAGTGATTTCTGTGTGGTCAGTAGCTGGGCACCCAGGGCAAGTGTTGCCATCCTTTAGTGAGGGAAGAGATGATCATACAGCACCGTGAGTAGCACTGTCAAAAGTTGTGGTCACTGCATTTGCTATCTGAAGTTTAGTGATTAGATTTATTTAATTGTTGCTTATCTTTCAACAGGAGGATGAAGGAGAAGATGACTAATTGAACACTGATGGATTCCAAACCCCCTTTTTACCTTTTTAATTTTTCTCCAGTCCCTGGGAGCAAGTTGCTGTCTTTTTTTTCTTGTGCTCAGTCGCCTTGTTCTCTTGAGGTCTCTTTTTCTCTCCTCTACACCATGGTTCACAATTTATTTTGGGGAAATACCTTGAGCAGAATACAGTGGAAAAGAATCTACCAGTTTCTGTTTCAAGTTCATTTTTATCCCTTTCTGTCTCAAAACAAAAACTGTTTATGAATTCAACACACCATGTTCTGTGGGAAAAAAGAAAACCTTCTGCTCCCTTCACTCTGCTGGAAGCTGAAGAGTGCTAGGCCCCTGTGTAGTAGTGCATAGAATCTAGCTTTTTTCCTTCTTTCTCTGTATATTGGGCTCAGAGATTACACTGTGTCTCTATGTGAATATGGACAGTTAGCATTTACCAACATGTATCTGTCTACTTTCTCTTGTTTAAAAAAAAAGAAAAAACAACAAAAAAAATAAAAATAAAAATGGGGTTATAGAAGGTCAGCTGGGGTGGGTTTCAGAAGTTTGGGTGGGTTAAGTGGGCATTTTGACAACATGGCTTCTTCTCCTTTGGCATGTTTAATTGTGATGTTTAACAAACATCCTTGCAGTTTAAGATGACACTTTTAAAATAAAATCTTCTCCTAATGATGACTTTGAGCCCTGCCACTTGATGGAGAATCAGCAGAACCTGTAGGATCTTATTTGGAATTGACATTCTCTATTGTAATTTTGTTCTTGTTTATTTTTAAATTCTTTTTTTGTTTGTTTTTTTTTTTTGGTGGTTATTTTTCCTTTTTTTTCTTTTTTGGTTTTTTTTTTTGTTTCACTGGAAAGGAAAGAAAGATGCTCAGTTTTAAACGTTAAAGTGTACAAGTTGCTTTGTTACAATAAAACTAAATGTGTACACAAAGGGACTGGTTGGTCTTCACTGAAAGAAACAGTTTTTATATCCTATTTAGAACTTGCTTGTAGTTTCTTGGCATTTTTGGGGGCATTTTGTCAGTATTTCTGTAGTGCAATGCAGCCTTGTGGTTGTGTGGACTGAACCAGTTCATGTAGTTTCCACTATTTCAGTACCTGTAAAGTGTTTCCTTTGGTAGTTCCTACTGCACACTGACTCTTGAGTTCCCTGTGGGGTCATGTGCTGTGTGTGAAGGCACAGGTGTATATTCATGTTTTGCAAAAAGGAAAGTCACTTGGTTTGTGGAATTTTTAGTAATTGGCAGTACTGTATCTCCAGTACATCAGTTTGCATGAAAATACCATGCAAGCTCAGAATAAAAAGACCAAGGGGTGGTCTTAAAATATTTGGGTGGTTTTGTAAGTCTTTCCAGTTGAAAACAAATCTTAATTGCAGGCTGATTTGGGGGCTTTTACAAAAGAGCAAGTTTCTGAGTAAAGTTCATGTATAAAAAGTTGCTACTGCACTGCTTTTTTTTTCTTGGTGGCAGCATGTATATGTGCTTTAGATACACTGTACTCTCATTTTAAGAGACTGCATTTGAGAAACTTGTAACAATTTCACATTAGAGGGTGTTGGAACTGGTATTCCACAAAATGTAATGGAAGTTGTTTTAACATGCTTTGCTTTTGAAATATTTAAAAAAAAATGTTCTATCAGCTCATCTGAAATTCAAACAGCTCTTTGGATGTGTAGAAAAGACTGTCTTCTGGGAAGACTTGTTATATTCTCTGATTCCTTTTCCTCACAGAATTTGCTGTAGTCAAATTCAGCTTTTTTTTTGATGCTTAAGAATACACTTGGCAGAACAAGATCAATGTCTGGTTGAGACGTGCACAAATAACATGTGTGAGGGAAAACATTCTGTAAGTGTGTGGTCCAGCTTGGATTCAATCCAGTTATCAGAGACAATGCAACGTCCAGTCTCATGTGATCAATGCAAAAATAAGACAACCATGTACTTTATTCCATCTCAACAAAAGCTTCTGCCCTCATCCTGCTTTGCAGAGCCAAGTACAACGTTGATCAGTAATGGTTTCTTGCCATCTAGAGAGAGAAGGAACAAAACCCATGAAGTCCTATAAATTTTAGTGTTTTTTAATTTGATTCTTTTTTGTTGTAAGATTGAAAATAGCTTCCTGTTGTGGTAGAGGGTCGATGTGCTGTTACTTGCCATGATGCCTCATTACTTAATTTTTATGTAGTCCTAATTGTAGTTCCTCAAGGAAAATAATCTTTTGGTAGTCTTGAATGCTTTAGGAAAAATATTGTGCCATTGTTGTTCCATCCCTGTTGGTTACTAGCAGAAAACTTATAAAAATTGTTTTGAAAGTAATCAAAGCTTCAGGCTCTGTAAAGTCAAATACCAGGAACAAGAAATGAGAAGTCTGGATAATTAAATGCTACTTAAGAGATTTTTCTTGTGCATTCTTTAGGATTTTACAGGGTGCCAAAATACTCTTGCTACTGTACTGATAATACTGAATTTGCTGTGAAACTTGAGGGTTTACTCCTGGCAATGGCTAAAGAGTAAACTGACATGGTAAAAGAATAAACCATATTAGTTAAGTGTTATTTAATTTTTTTTTTTTTTCTAGCATGGAAATGATTAGGGATTAACACATTTCTCTGCAATGCTGAAGAAATACTACATCTGGCCATCGTGTGCTCTTAACTGTTCACTTAATGTCTAATTTGGCTGAATATATGTAATGGGTGTCCATTTTTTACTGGATTTGTTTTATATGTGTATAAAGAGCTTTTAAAAAGACATCCACCTTGGATCACAATGGGATATTCATTCTTATTAAATATTTAATTCCCCACTGCTTGAGCTCCTCACATCCAGTTAATCCCACCATGTGAAATTTGTCACAGGTGGTAGCTGACTTCAGGTTTTTTGGCCTGAGTTTCCAGGGTTAGAATATAGAGTTGGCAGCAATTTAATAAAGGTGAAGCTGCTATGCTGGGGCTATATGGCCTGACTATCTCAAAGGTTAGTTTAAAGTTTAATTGCTACAAAATGGAATCTTTTTGTCTGTAATTTCTAGTGCCAAAGGAAACAAATACATCTGGGTGTGTAAATACAGTTAGAAAGGTTTGGGGTTTTAAAAGAGATTATATATGTACTTATTCAGACTTGTCAACATAGTTTCTGTCCCTGTAAACAAGCATTATCTGAATCGATTTCTTAGTCATTTATGAAATTCATTTGAATCTGTAAGCTCTTTGTACCACACTAAACCAGGTGCATAAGGATAGTACTTTGTTTATTGGATGCTGTTCCTGAATTTTGAAGCCATGTTGTTTTTTGTTTTGGTTTGGTTTTTTTTTTATTTTTAAAAGAGAATGAAATCAATGAAATAATTTCTCTGCTGTACCTTCAAGCTATCCTTCTGTTTGAAGGAATTAAAATACATTTAACTGTTACTTGATGTTACCATTTCTAAGAGTCTTTTTCAAAAGAATCAGTTTTTTAGTCCCGAACTCGGCACAACCTTTCACGGGTGAGGTGGACAGTGTTTGCTTCTCCTTTATGGAGAAGAGTGAGGGGTGAGGGGAGGTCACGAGTGACTGGTACACGACACTTGCTTCCTGCGGGAAACAGATTTATGCTTAATGTCTTTCCTCCCTCTCCTGAATTAAAAATTGAAACTTTTAAGACTTTTTCTCGATCATCACCTTCTCCACGTGAATGTGCTCTCTCTCTCTCGGGTATAATGGAGGCCAGGGCTGCCGGTTCAAGGTCGGGGTGCAGCTTCAGCCCCCGCCCTGCTCCGGGAACCCCCAAAGAGTCCGCACAGCTGCCGGGCCGGCGCCACTGCCCCTTGCCGGCTCCTGGGCAGGACCTGCACCGGGATCACCCCCGGCAGCCGGGGATGGTGCCCTGCGGGATCCTGGAGGGGCTCCTTGTGCTCCCGGTTGTGACACTTACCTTCCAGCGGGACAGGGGCTTGTCAAAACTGCTGATCCCACGTACCGGCCCCCTCTGTCCGCAGGATTTGCGGGACACAGCTGAACCACGCCCGGGGAATGGGGCTGGGATGCTGGGTAGCCAGGGACACGGCCTCTGGGCTCAGCCGGGAGCTCAGAGCCAGCCTTTTCCCTCCAGGCTGGGGAACTGCAGCTCTCCAGCAGCCCTGAGCTGCCCCCTGCCCTTCCTCTGCCTCCCCTGGGGGTCTGAGACCTGAAGGAAAGAGGGGGAATGAATGAACCCCGAGTGCGTGGTGGGCAAAGGAGCCCTGGGGGCACCGTCCCAGCCAGAGCCCCCCAAGCACAGCCCTGACCCCGACTGCTGGGACCGATCTGCTGGAGGGGTGGAAGCATCCCTGCTCCTCTGGAATTTGGTCTACACTTACTAGTTTGATTTCCCCTTTCCAGTATTTCCACTGAATGAGCAGTCAAAATAATTGATTAAAACACTAAGCAGAGCCTGGATCATGTTCTAAATAGCATCAGGTTTCTGAAGGATTTATATTAATCAAATGCACTTGCTTTATTAACAACAGGGGCCTATTCAACGGTTTTGTATTAGCTTAAGGCTTTATTAATTCAAGTCAGTTAAGCTAGGTCCAAATTTTTAATTTTATGATGAGTTCCTTTTATTAATTGCTGAATTGCAAATCGCTTACAAAATGTTTAGGCTAAAAAAACTGTTCTAATTAAGTAAAAGAAACACTTCTGTTTATTAGTATATTTCTAAATTTGTGTGTGAGAATACTATCACCTCCAAATGCCTTCTGATTCACAGTTCTGCACTGTTCCATGATTGAAAAGCACATTTAGTAGGGTAGTAACATTATGAAGTACTGCTGAGGAGCGTCTTTAAACACCTGAAAGTAACAAGTACCTTCTTAATTTGTTTAAAGCGCTGGGCCTGTGACACTCTGTGGGTTCTGTGTGATGCTGTGGCAGTACTGCAGCACGGTGTTTGTTCACTACGACAGCTGGGGAATCGCTGCCAGCCTCGCCTATGCATATGGGATGTTTGTTCACTCAAATATTCAGCAGAAACCCCAGATCCTGCGTGTGAAGGGGCACTTCTGCAAGGGGAAATTTCCCCAGAGCCCAGCACTGTGGGAGGCATCGCCAGGGATGGGATCCCGGGTTCCCGTCGCAAGGAGAGCTGCACTCCGCTGGTTCCCTACGAACAAGCGCCGGTCACGAGCCCATGTGAGGAACTGAAATTGGGAACCACCGACGGCCCCAACACAAAGGGCTCCGGCTGGGGCCACCCGCGGGGGTTTCTGCTCACGGCTTCCAGAGGGACGGAGCGGGGGATCCGCCACTGTGCCTCCCGTCCCCTCTCCTCGGCACGGCCCCGCAGCCTCTGTGCCGCCGCGGGCCCTGACCCCTGCAGCCTCTCCTCCCCCGGCGGGCGATGTCCGGTACCTCCGCGGCGCCCTCGCTCCTTCCCGCCGCCTCACGGGGCCGCGGCCGCGCGTTTCCCCTCGGGGCGGGCGGAGGCGGCGGCACCACCTCCGCCGGGGGCCGGAGCGGCGGCGGCC
>VYXF01008558.1:75825-100056 GCA_013397295.1 Polioptila caerulea
GGGTGTGGTGAGGGGCTTCACGCAGCTCCCCCTCTGCTCTCATGGCCGCGCCCCAAGGAGGTGGGAGAGGGTGTGGGAAGCTGGTGGGATCCCCTAAAAATGTCCATCTTCGCCTCAGGGAAGTGGGGTTCGGTTCACCAAGTTGGTGACTGCTGAGGAAATCTCTCGGCGTCCAGGAGGTGTTGGAGGCGAGGCGGCTGCTGGGGCTGGCGCGGGGCCGGGAGGGCAGCCAGGCTCCGTGCTGGGAAAACATTCGTGTCTGGAACAAGCTCCCCGGAGAGGGGGAGATGTCCTGCCCTCTTCCCTTGAGACGAAAGTTTCGAGCCTAATCTGGGAAAGAAGGGACAGAGAGACCGAGACAAAGAGCACTGGCTGCCGCCCGACCGGGTTCTTCCCACCCCGGTGCTTCCCACCCTCGGCCTTGGAGTTGGGAAGGCTCCAGGCAGGACCACAAGTGCCTTTTTCCAAAGTTAGCCGTGACTTTTTCTTGTACTTGAATGTGACTGGCATGAGGCTCCCGATGTGGACCTCCTCCCTACGGCACAAAGTTCTGGGAAAGATGAGATTTAAGGTGTCCTGGGAATGTTTGGGCTGCAGGGAGGATGGCAGCCTCACCACTGGCTTATTAAATCAAATTATAGATCAATTTCTGTGTTAGTGGTGAAAGTGTAAAGGCCAAGTCTGCTCTGGGCTTTGTGCAGGTGAAACTAATTTGCAAGCTGGGCATAATTGATGGGATGGGATCCCCCTGGCTGCAATCCAAAGGATTAAGTGTAACTCATACTGCTGAAATTTTTGCTAGTTAGAAAGCAGTCTGGACACTTGGGTATGACACGAGCCTGGCAGAAGCCCTGGGTGAGCTCCAACATCCCCACTACAAGTGCCAAAAGCAAGCCAATTTCAGCTGCTTTGGGTATTTCTCTACAAGCTGTAAATGCATTTCAGGATTGTGTTGGAGATTGACCTTCCCAGGGAGCCCAAGAACAGCTGCAGCACAGGCTGTGGCAGTGTCCTGACACCCCACCGAAATTCCTGAGCCAGAAGGCAAAATGGCTCAACCCAAATGCAAATTTGTCTTTCCCATGCTTCTCAAAAATAGAGTATTTTATCTTCCTGGAGCGAACAATGTTGATGTTATGGCACCCTCTGATCCACAGAGGGAAAGATGGGAAGTGAAATATGTTATATTCTAAATAGATTTAGGAATATAGCCTGGTGCATGAAGATATTCAGATTAGCTTTTGGCAGAGACTAACGTGGAGGAAAATTGACCTGAGAACTGTTGAGACTGTACCTGTTCTCTGAATCAATACCCTGAGCTTCGTATTCAGCACCTTTTGTTGGTATTACTGTTGTACCCTTGCTCATTCCTTTGCTCTGAGTGGATCCAGGGGGGGAATTCTTACACCCATTTGCATAGTTTGGATAGGAGATGAATCTATGTGCTTTTGTTAGTTATTTAAATAAGGATTGTAACCATCAAACTCCTTTTAGTAACTTGCTACAGACTGGATAAAGAGCTTTTTGATTTTTCCAATTTAGGGCTGGTAAAGGTTGCCTGTGACTCAGGAACTCCATGATTCAAGTTCTTCCTCACAAAACTTTGGATTTCTTTCAAAGCTCTGGCTTAGTTCCTGGCTTTATTAATTGGGCGAGAACTTCCTGAAATCAGGATGTTAGTCTGAACCTTTTTGTTTTGTTACCAATCTGAACAACTCCTATTTTGGCTATTGTGGCCAAAGCTTGAATTTAGGCCAACTTTTAAAATGGATTTTTTTCCCTTTTTCTTTGTGCTATTGGACTGAAATTGTAGCAAAAACTAATCAAGGATGTTTGGTTGAGTCCCTGATTAAGTAACTGTTTCTGGAGGAGGCTTTGGGTGCACAGCACACTCGGGAAGTGTATTAATGTACACGAGTAACACAAAGCCAGTGTGGTTTGTTGTTGGAAATATGGTCAACCAGTGACAGAGTGTGAAAACAAATCGAGATTCCTGAGCCCTGTCTTTAGGCACTGATGTGCTCTGTGATGTTAAGCCAGTTACTGTAGCAGTGTTTGGCCATTTCTTTCGTGTTCAAGCCATGGCTGTGAGTCATTAATGTGAGGTGATGAATGCATTCATTGCTTTGGGTGCCTTAAAGCTGCTCTTCCTGTTGAAGAGAGAAGCACAAGCTCTTGCTTGGATGCATTCTGGTGTTGGGTGGCACCCTTAGGGGTGCTTTGCAGCTCCTGTCTGAATCCAGTGTTTATTTGGGCAGTGAGATAAACCTTTGCTCTGCCCAAATTGGGTATGTCCAGACTCTGACAGAGCAGCTCTGTGCAGAGCTGTTGCTGAGCCATATATCACTAGAACAAGTAGTATTGGAAATGAAGTAAAACAAAGCCCAGGATGAGTGTGAATGCCACTAATGCTACTCAAAATAATCCGTGTTTAACGTGGCCTTTAGAGAACAGAGATTGAGACACCAGTCTGCCCACCTTTACAGGCACAGCTGACAGTCAAACTTATTCTTTTGCTTGCTGGTTTGTAGAAACAGCTGTAGGGCTTGCATTTTACTTCTTCAGGGGCAACAGCTGAGAGTTAACACATGCTTGTGGCATTCCTAAAAGCTCTAACAGATTAGCTGAGATGTGTCTTTGAGCAGTCAGCACATAATCAGATAAAAACCTGTATCTAAAACATCATACTGTCAAAAGTTAATGTTGATCAGAACAAGAGCAAATATTGACTGAGCTTTGATTCTTGAAGAACAAAGATGTGTGCAGACATTAAATTACGAGGGGGCTAGTAAGATGAAGGTTTTTCTCCATTATGGTTTAAAATCAAATTAAGACTTGTTAAGGCGAGATCAAAGTTGTGTTCTGTCCTCTGCAATTGAAATGTTGGTTTGTCTTCTTGAGAAGATTGACTTCAGAATTTCTGGATGAAATGAAGGAGTGGAATCTTATGAGGGTATTGCTGCAGTGTCATAAAAATGGTTGGGCAGTGTTCTCTCTGCAATCCTCTTGCTCAATGCTCTTGGGCTGCAGGGCAGCTCTCTCTTGCAGCTGGGCAATGGTGTGAACTTAATGGATCCAAGCTTCCAGCAGAAACTGGAGGGTGAGAAGGAGCTGCTCCGCCGGGCTATACAGAAAGAACTGAAGATTAAAGAGGGAGCAGAAAACCTGCGCAAAGCGACAACAGACAGAAAGAACCTTGTTCACATCGAGCACGTGCTGAAATCTTCCAACCGGAAACTGGAGCAGCTGCATTGGGAACTTCAGGAGCTCAATGCAAGGATTGTGATAACAGACAAAGAGAAGAGTATGACAGGTAGGTCTTGGGAAATGATTGACTAGAACATTCCATTAGTGCTTCAATCTCTAGAGATATTGAATTGAAATTTCTCTTGAGGGCTCACGAGTAGTGAGAGCTTTTTGGTGTTTAGCTGATGAAATTATCTGTGGTGTAAAAAGTTCAGTATGGTGCTATAAGGGTGAAAGGAGGTGTAGGGAGAAAACCAGCTGAGAGTGGTGGGCATGGGCAGTATTCAGGAATAGGTTGTAGGTGGCATTGAAGAGACTTGAATAGAGGTTGTGGGCAGTTGAACATCCAAGTATTTTATAGGATGAATGAGTATAAAATTGGAAGAGTGCTTGTAGGAAAAGTTCATTGATAAATAAAGAAATATTTACAGAAATGAGCTTAAGCTTCATTTGAAAATATTTCCCAGTCAGTTTTGTAGACAAGACCTTTTTGTACCTTATTTTATAGCCTAACTTCCCTTTGCAGAGTCACCCATCTATAACCCAGTGAAATGAACCAAGACAAGATGGCTAATGGTATTGATTGTGTTGTTTGTGCAGATGGATCTGTATCTCCAGATCCCTGTCTCTGGGAAAGAAATCCAGACCCCATGGCAAGGAAGGTTGAAGCTTTGAAAAAGCAGCTGCATGTTGAAATGAAAGTGAAACAAGGAGCTGAGAACATGATCCAAATGTATTCAACATCCAAGGTAAGCAGGAATAAAGAGCCATTTGGGAGCATGGACTACTGGATCAAAATTTGTTTTTTAAGTCTATACTCAAATCTCTCTCTCTGATAATTGATGTGAGAGGGAAATTAATTTGCAAAGCTTGCTTGCTTGAATCCTAGCTCTGTACTTTGAGTCTCAGCATAATGACAGCACATAAGGGTGGTATAAGAGGTACATGAAGTCACTGATGAGGAAAGAAAGCTAAGAAAGCATTGGTGTTGTAACTGAGTTGGTTGGTGTGATGTTTTGATATCATCGAGTTGTTTAGGATAGATCACAGCATGTGATGTCTCTTTATGTGAGAAAAATTTTCAGAGGTTTACTTGGATTCATATTCATGTCATTTTTTGAGTTTGGCATAATTGTATTTAAAAGTCAAGAGAAAATTTAAAACATTTCAAATTCAAGCTTATTACGAAACTTAACTGAATAAGACCAGCAGTGTAAGGGGGCTGTGATTTTTTATTTGTGGAAAACCTCTGCTCACAGAACACCATAAGCAACAAGGGAACAACAAGTCTCAATGACTGCAGGATTTGTTATTAACTGGGCATGTCCTTGACCTGTCCTTTCCCTCTGCAAATGGAGATCATGATCTCAGAGTCCTTGATCCTCAGTGGTGCCTCCTTTACATAACCACTTGTGTATTCCATTTCAGAGTCAGTTGTGACCCTTCGTGCAAGTCCCACCTCACCCTCATATGTGAGCACATCATCATCACCCATTTTTAGTGATCATGGTTCTCTCTCTGCATCTGATTCCTTTCGGCAGGAGCGGAAGCTGTTGGCTACAGCTCAGCAGATGCTTCAGGACAGCAAGACAAAGATTGAAATAATCCGCATGCACATTGTGAAAGTATCTCAGTCAGCAGGAGGGATGGAAGATACAGTGGATCCAGCAGGTAACATGCTTAAAGTAACAGCCCCAAACAGATGCCCAGGAGCCCTAAGATCCACAATGCTTGGTTGATTTTCATCCTTGCCATGTTTTACCTCCCAAATGGCCAGTGAGGATGGGCACCACCATCAGTGCTTTGGAGCTGCGGATTGAGGAGCTGAGGCATCACCTGCGCATTGAGGCCGCCGTAGCTGAGGGGGCGAAAAATGTGCTGAAGATCCTGGGGGGGAGTCGGGTACAGGATCGCAAGTTTTTGGCTGAGGTAAGCAGACATTGCCCAGACCTGCTTGAGAGAGTGGTTTCCTGCCCCCACATTAGTGATTGAGCATGAATGAGCAGAGTTAACCAAGTTAATAATTTAGGAATTTCCTGTCTCTGTTGAGACAGACGGGGATCACTTTCCCTTCTAGGGATAGCATTCCTTATTTTGGTGAAATTGCTCAGGAGCATCAGAAGTGACACTGGTGGGGGTTCAAGCTCTGTGGGAAAATACTTTGTCTTTGTCCTGTATTAGCAAGATATCTAGTTGGTTTTTTTTCTAAGCTTATTCTAGTTCATAATATCTGGTCTGAGGCTCTACATGGAAAATTTCTGCCTGCTTTCTGTTCTCCTTCACGCTGGTAGGCTCAGGGTCGTTTGCAAGAGTCCTCTCAGAAGATTGATCTGCTACGCTTCTCCCTGGAACGTCAGCTCAGTGAGCTTTCTCCTGATCACCCAAAAAGAGCACTCATCAAACAGGAGCTAGTAAACACTTCCTCCCTGGGAGCCCGGCATGGCAGCATCCAGCCCACTTCAGTCATCAAACCTACGGCCCTTACAGGTAAAGGAATCCTGCATGACATGTTGTTGTGAGGAGGACAGAGAGAAAAATGAACTCTATTTCTTCTCATTGTTGTTATATGGACATTGGATTTATTAGGAGCTGGACTTCTGTCTTCTAGGTCAGGCAAAACTTTCTGAGTGCACAGATTTGCAGTCTATTAATCTGGAGTCAATTTTAACTATTAACCAAGAAATCATGAATCTGAGAAATTCTGGGATCTCTTTGAGGTCAGGCTGTCTGGAATCACTTTATCTTTTACATAATGATATTCCTTATTCTCCTAAAATTCCTCAGGAACACTGGAAGTGAGACTGATGGGGTGTCAGGATCTATTGGAAAATGTTCCAGGACGTTCCCGAATGACAAGCTCTTCTCCCATCTGTGGCAGCCCAAGTGATTTGAGGTCCCTTTCCCGGACACGAGTTGGCCTGGGCATCCATGGCCGTGGTGTTGCAGGAAAATACCGGAATGAAGAGCCATGTAGTGAGTACAGGGCTCCCTGCTGACCTGCCTGTGGCACATTGGAGCAAGGGGGCTTCTCACTGGGTCAGCCTGCTACGATTGTTGTTATAAGAAACCTGATTTCTGCAAAACTAAGAGAGAGAATGAATTGCATTATGCCTGCTCCTCCTAGGATTCTCATGGAAATTGGTTGGGATGTCCACCTTCAGCAGGAGAGATTTTCTTTGGTAAAACGTTATAATCCATGTTTCCTTTTTTGTCCAGATGAAGTCCTTGCTGTGCTCAAAGTGGACAATAAAGTTGTTGGCCAAACAAACTGGGGACCAGTTAATAACCAGGCATGGGACCAGAGTTTTACCATTGAGCTGGACCGGGTAAGTCTGCCTCAGATTCATGTGGTGTTTGCTTCTCTGTTTGACCTTACCTGATTTGCCTGTTTAGCTGCCATTCCACTTAGCTCAACCCCATATTACTGCTGTTCCCATGTCCTTTGATTTGCCAGTTAGCTCGGCCTTCCCCTGAAGGCAGAGCATCTCTGCCAGAGATTCAGATTGAACAGCATCTGCTGTCCTTCTCTCCTTATCTGAGCAGTTTTGTTTCATTGTATCAACAAAGTGGCTCTTAGAGATTTCTAAATGGGGAGCCAAGAGAGCAACCTCCAAGAAGGTCTGTAGCTAAGAAGGTTTAAAAACATCAAAAGCAGGGAACAGAGGTATTAAAGAAGTTTTTTTTACTCATACTCTTTAGTTTACTGATTTCTTTTACTTTTTTTAAAAAATACATGTGCCATTTCCAGAGCATGGAGCAGTATGTAATTATTCTGCCTTTGTTTTCTCCCCCACCATTCACCCATCCCACCAGTCTCGTGAGCTAGAAATTGCAATTTATTGGAGAGATTGGAGAGAGCTCTGTGCAGTGAAGTTTTTACGTCTGGATGATTTTCTTGATAATGAACGTCATGGGATGTGCCTCTCACTGGAGCCCCAAGGAATGCTTTTTGCAGAGGTATAAATGTAAGCTTTGTTTTTCAGAGAATTCTGTCTGTTTAGGGTGTCTGCTCTGAAAGCAATTGTTCAACCCAGAATACAAGGAATGGAAGGAGCAATAATCTAGAAGGGTAAAATGATACCTGAATCCCTCTTGCATCAATAGCCCACATAAGAATAAGGAGCAACGTGATAGAATAGATGTGCACATGCCATAGAGTGGAGTGACTCTTCAGCTGCTCCACTGTAATTATGTGTGTGTGTGCTGTGAAATCCGTTCATTTTTATTTGCTTTCATTATGAGTCATTGGTGGCACTTTAATTAAACATATGGCTTAATGGTCAGGATTGAATCACAGAGACTGTAGAATCAGAGATCCAAACTCCCTCTGGCTATGCTTATTTTATCATCTTTCTGTGGCTAATAATAGTTTGAAGTACCATCAATGTAGAGATCATCTTGATAATCCCTTAAAAGCTGCAGTATTTTCTCCTTCATGTTGTGGTGAAAGTTCCTGTGGTTATCATTCCAAAGTAGGATCTGAACCTTATGTACCAAAATTTGCCTCTTCTCCCTGCCCTCTTGTTTTTTGTAGTTGGTTTGTGGCATTTGGTTTTGTTCTTTTTTGTTTTTACTTCTATGCCATGAACTACTGTGTCTGTTATCCTATAGATGGGTGTGGTCTTTATTTATGACTTCACAAATTAGATAAAGTTTTTGGGAAATACAAATTTATCTTCATTTTTGAGGATTGAAGGAATTTCAGGTAGCAGATAATTCCAATCTCTAAACCCACAACTGAAGTAGCAGCTGATTAGAGGGTAAAATCTGGAATAACCAAGTCTGCAGTCTGGGAGTGACTTGATACTTACCAAACAGATAGGAATGGAGATTTTGATGAGAAAACAGACATGTGTGAAAATTTGGGCTTACAATTTAAATGTAAGAACTTTTTAAATGGAGAATCCTGACAAATCCCTTTTCCATCCCTGACAGGTGATGTTCTGTAATCCTGTCATTGAGAGGAAGCCAAAACTGCAGCGACAGAAGCGCATTTTCCCCAAACAGAAAGGTGAGGTGCTGGAAAAGTGACTGCCCAGGGTGAGAGCAGGGGTTTGCACTAACAGGTTCTGCTGTCCTACTCTAGCTGAGAGATGTTAGAACTCTTGCTAGTTACTGTGTATGTGAAAGTTTGTTCTGTCACATGAAGTGCAAGCAGTCTGGCTGCAGCACCATCTGTAATGCAGTATTGTCATGGTGCTGTTACTCACAATTAACATTGCTGGGAGGATTTAACTGCTAGTTCTTTAACAGACTGCTTAGCTCTGGGCCTCCAGCATAAGAAGGATATGGACCTCTTGGAGCAGGGAAGACCACCAAGATGCTCAGAGGGCTGGAGCCCCTCTGCTCTGGAAACAAGCTGAGAGAATTGGGGCTGTTTAGCTCAGAGAAGGCTCTCAGGAGACCTTGGAGCCCCTTGTGGTGCCTTAAAGAGGCTCCAAGAAAGCTGGAGAGGGACTTTGGACTAGGGTCTGGAGTGACAGGACAAAGGGAGAATGGCTGCCCACTGAAAGGGCAGGATTAGATGGGATATTGGGAAGAAATTGTTCCCTGTGAGGGTGGTGAGGCACAGGCTGCCCAGAGCAGCTGTGGCTGTGCCATTCCTGGAAGTGCCCAAGGCCAGGTTGGACAGGGCTTGGAGCAGCTGGGACAGTGGAAGGTGTCCCTGCCCATGGCAGGGGATTTGAATAGGATGGTCATTAAGGCCCCTTCCAACCCAAACTATTCCATGATTCTGTGAGAAGATCCAGGACTCAAACTACTAATTTAACCAGCCATGCTGCTACTGATGAACAGATACTGGAAGGTTTTTTGGAAATCTCTGAATTACAGAACACTGTGGCATAAACAGGCTACTGACAATCTATTAAGTCTCTAGAGCTGGCATCTCAGATTTTTGAGATTTATGAATTGGAATAGCTTGCATACTTCCTTATTTCTCTGCAAATTCTTTCTTGTGAAGCTGAATAAGGTGAAACTTTACATACTGAGCTTTTGTGGCAGTGGAGATAAATGAGATTTTATATTTATACTCTTCAGGAAGTAGTAAAAATAAGGAAAATATCCCAAATGTTTTACTCTTTTTAACACATTTTCAGAAACTTCCTGTTAACAGGCTGCATAATTAAAATGTAGTGTTGAAAGAGGAGAAAACCTGACTTGAAGTTAAATCAATTTTTAATGTTCTATTCAATTTCAACTTGAAGATTGTTATGGTATTATATGGAGCTGACCTTAGGTGAAATAATAGATTTGTTTCATCATCACCATCATTAATCTTTATTCCCTGAAAAAAAGCCCATTCTCCCAAGGGTAAGCTACCATTTTGGGATAACCCACAGGTGTTTGGCTGAAAACTAGAGTTTAACACTATGTGAGACTGTAATTTGTGTGTTGTAATCTTACTGGTGGTTTGATTCTGATTCCTCCAGGGAAGGAATTTCTCCGAGCTCCTCAAATGAACATGAATGTTGCAGCTTGGGGTCGCCTGATGATGAGTTTCCTCCCTCCCTGTAGTTCCATCAGCACTCTGAGTCCTCCACTTCATGATCCCAATCACACAGACTTTCCTCCAGTTTCCCCACAAAGTCATGGTGATTCAGGGTCCAAATTGAGTAGGTAAGTGACATCCTGAGTGTTGTGTTACACTCTGGAATGGGTGTAGGGTTGGTCTTGAAATAATTATCTTGCACCTTACTGAGGTGGAGGAAGACACTGATGAGAAAAATTTATCTGTTTTAAAAAAAAAGATGTACAGTTTCTGTGCTCTAAGGGAAAGAAAATTCCATTCATTAAATGTTTTCACCAGTACAGTAAGTGATCTATGCCAGGTCACCATGTGATTGTTGTGATAAAAAGGCACTCTGCTTTCATGAGTAATGTAGCACTCAGAAGGGACACAGCTGAGATTTTGAATGTGCTACAGAAGAAATTTTCCCCCAAAATAAATTTTTTAAATTGAATCAGTTATTCTTTAAAGAGATTATTCCCACTAATGCACAGGACCTAGAAAAGAAAAAAAATTGACTCAGTTACTGTGTTGCTATTAAAATCAAGATTTCTTTAAATTCTTGACTTATTTCTACATACCTGTGTTTCATTAATTTTATAGCATCAGAGAGCCAGTGTTAGAATGTGATTCTAACTAAATTTTAATTAATTTAGGAGAGAATATGTCTCGTTGGTACTTCACAGCCTTATGATGTGATTCAGGAAGTCCTGTTGTCCGGTGATTTGGACTGAACTAGCACAGCAGAGGTGATGCAAAGGTGTCTGTGTAGAATGCTCTGCCTTAAATCTCCTTCAATTCTGTCTTACAAATGCAGTGACTTCCCTGTGGCTAAGCTTACATTTGTTGATGAAGCACCACCCAAGCCTCCACGCCTTTTTCTGGTGGCCAACTCCAAGGAATCAGCGCCATCGCCTGCAGATTCTCCGGTAACCGTCTGCACTAATTGGGAATGTTTTCTTTCAAGGCCCTGTTCTTCTGATTTGTTTATTACTGAAGAAATTTGCTATTCTTTAGGCAGGTGCCTCATTAGCTGGCTGATCTCCAGGAATTCAGAATCCAGTGAACCGTTTCGGCATGGAGTCTTCAAAAAGAGTTGCACTTTTTTTTTTTTCTCCCCCACCCTCTTTTTTAAAAATTATAACTTGCTTTGCTTGAAGAGGCAAAATGGGAGGTAGGTCAGCATTTGGAGTTCAGGGCAAGAGCACAGAACAGACTGCACAGAGAAAGCAGGAGAGGAGGGTCAGCAGGCTTCCAGGAGCAAATGGGATTCTTTGTCATTAAAGAAACTGTGCAAAACCAAGAGCAACTCTACTTTTCTGACAGGAAGGAGCAGGAAAACTGCTTTGAGCAGTAAAATGACCTGTTCTACCATATTTTACCTTTTCTCATTTGGCTTTTGCGATAGAGGAAACTGCATGTTTTGATCATTGTGACTCTTGACATGACATGCCATTTTCTAGGAAGTAAATGTTCTATCCTAGACTTTTTAAAAAGCATTTCTTTTAAAAGACTTGACCCTATAAAAATTATTGTACATAGGAATAGTTTTGTGTGCTCATAGGTAATCTGTTTATGCCACTTACCTCCAAGCAGAGGCAATGACCATCAGCAAGAACATGTCTGTGGTCATGCTGGATCCTGAAAGAGGAGAAAAGTTGGATGTGGATGTTCAGACTTGGTGATTTCAGAGAATGACCCACTGTATTTTTCTTTTTCCTCCTAGTGCCTGAAGAGACTGCATGTTGAGGAGAAGTCTTGCAGCTCTCCTGTAAAAGGATTTCCAATCCCAGCATCTCCAAGGTAACTGTGGATAGCATGGGCTGTCTCAACTCACAGATTAAAGAGTCACTGGGCTCAAATTTTTGAGCATGAAGTCTAAAATTCTGCTCAAGGTGTGCTTTGGTTTCTCAGCAGCAAATTTTTAATGCTGAGTGTGGACAATACAATGAAAAAATCTGCTCTGAACTTCACTTGTCTAAATGTCTGCTGTGTCTTATCTGTTCATTAACCCAAACAGTGAGCCTATTGGTGGACTGCACTGCAGTGTAAGAGGTGATTTAGTAGAAGGTAAAGTCATTTAGCTGTCTTCAAGGGCTTTCTTGTGTTTGAAGTGCTGTGGTGTAGTATATTTCGATGTGTCTGTGTGCTAAGTAATACATTCCAGAACTACTTTTGGCATCCCTCACACTCTTCTATTTCTATTGATTTGCAGTATATTGTCTCTCATTATGATGGGAGGCATAAAACAGGAAGTTGATTATAGTCTGTGGCACTTATACAGACACATTTTGTTTGTAACAGAGATACACAGCAGTAAATATATCCAAGACAAGTAAAAATCCAGTTCACTATCGTTGAACAAAGACTGACTTAAAAAGCAGAAATAGCAAAATCTTAATGAACAGATACTCAGCTCTTCATTTCATTTTACTGGAGGAGTATGGAGTGTCTGTTGCCTTTTAGAAATTGTCCTGAACTAAAGCATTTAGACTGTTTTAAATTATTTGCTAGCAATTCTGTAACCTGAGTTTCCTTGATAACACCTTGGTATGGTGGCTGACATTACATTCTACAGCTTCTCTTTATTCAGCTGTTTTCAACATGTTGTCTGTTGTCCCAGTGTGTTTTATTTCCAGTTCCTGCTTGAAAACTTCTATTCTTCTGACATCCTTGTCCTCCTAGCACTGTAGACGTGTTCATGTCTGATTACAGTTGCTGCTGAGCCTGCTCAAAGGAGCATAGGTGAAATTGAGTTTACCCCAAGGATGGGAGTGGAGAGGAACTAATCCTGTTATTGAAAGTAACTGAGGGAACAAGCCTAGAAGAGTCAGAATTGTTGCTCTTGTTGCCAGTACAGGTGGAAATCAGACTGCTGCCAATTTCCTTACATCAGGGTCACCTTCTTCTTTCTTAAGTGGCAGAACAGCAGCACAGGCTTTATTTGTCAGGATTTCGTGAGGGGTGGTTGGCACAGCTGTTTGATTTCCTTTTTGCTATACAGAGCTTCTTCCCTTGTCACAAACACACAATCCTTTGTTATCTGCTCATGCATCTCTTGGGTACTGTCTCTTCTCTGTTCTTCTGCAGGAAAAGGACAGTTCAGCTCGAGGATTTTCACTGCATCGCTATGTTGGGCCGTGGCCACTTTGGGAAGGTAGTAGAGAAGTACACTGTGGAGGAGGGCAGTGGTTGTGACAGTGGGGCTCTGCCTGGGGGTCTGAATAGAAACATTGCAGTACAGGAGAGATCTGCTGCAGTGCAGATACCAAACAGCAAACCCAGCCCAGCCACACAAGCAGCTGGTAACTTGTTAACAGTCGAAATTCCTGGGGATTTGTGGCTTCAAAGCCTGGAGAAAGCTGCCCTGAGAGTGCTAAATCAAAGCACACCATTACCATTCCTTTCATGAGGATCACTAGTGGAAGAGCTCCATTCCCAAAACTGTGCATGGCTTCCTCTGTGAGAACTCTGAGGTGCTCCTAAAGCACTGGGCCAGCTGTGATAGTACTGTCTGGGAGAAGGACATAATTTAAACTGACATCCTTCTGGACTGCTGCAGCACAAGGAGCAAAACAGAAGTGCTCTGTTTTTCGAGTTCCTTGAGTTTGGTTTTGAGGATGGCTGTCTGGAGTGGATGGAAATAGTTGGTGTCAATTTGAGTTAAGGTAATCTGATAAGGAAATACGAGATTGTTTGAAGTACAGCTTTTCTGTTTTCTTTCAGGTACTGCTGGCCCAATACAAGGCAACTGGGAAGCTGTATGCCATCAAAGCCTTGAAGAAAAAAGACATTATTAGGAGAGATGAAATTGATAGGTGAGCTTTGTTTGGAGATAGTACTATTGCCAGAGGCTACATTACCACAACTGTAATCAAATGTTAGCAGGTGTGTACTGACTGTGATACTCTTAAGGTTAAATGTGACCTTAGGACTTACATAACTAAAACCAGAAATAAGGAAACTTAGAATGGTGTCTAACTTTTGTAAGAATGACACCTGAAGAACACTCTAAAACTCAAGGTTTGGAAGTAAATAAGATAAATATTATATTAGCCCTTACTTTTTATTTCTCTAAATTAAGATATAAAGATTTTCCTCTTCATCCTCTCTTTCTCAAAACAATCTTCTCTGCTGTGTCTGTTTAACACTGACAATTTCATTCTTTGAATCCTGGCAGCTTGAACTGTGAGAAGCGAATATTTGAGGTGGTCAATTCTTCTGATCATCCGTTCCTTGTGAACATGTTTGCATGTTTCCAGACCCCTCACCATGCCTGTTTTGTGATGGAATACACTCCAGGAGGGGATCTGATGATGCGCATACACGAGGATGTCTTTCCGGAGCATATGGCACAGTGAGTTAGAATTAGTCTTGTCTCCAGGCTCTATAAATTTTTAACTTGAATTTAATGTACTGCCTGACAATGATTTCTGTCTTTTAGGTTTTATACAGCCTGTGTAGTCCTGGGGCTCCAGTTCTTGCATGAGAAGAAAATTGTTTATAGGTAATGCAGCAGAGACTCAAGACAGTTCAGCAGCTTGAAGGTTGATTTTTCCTGTAGCTGTGTCTGGAGCTCACTCTCTTGCTGGAGTTTCTAATCTTTCTGCTTGTCTTTATTTTCCCTGTCACTATCAGCATGTTCATCATGCTCAGAGTAGAGAAAGTCACCTAGAAGCTATTCTGGCATGTTGCAGGTGATTAATCCTCTGTGACATGTTAATACATTCTAGGGGGCACCTGCAAGTCACTGCTTTCTTTTTCACTGGGATAGTCAGGTAGTTTGTCATGCTGTTGTGGGAGCTCTTTTCCAGGTGAATAAGCCCCACCCAGCTCCAAACTGCTTTGTGAGCCCTTTGTTTAGGGGAAAATATCAACCAATTAAGGGGGGTCTGCCAAATAATGCACAAATAAACTGAATGTAGACTTCACTCAGTCTAGATTTTATTAACATCTACCTTCTGCCTCTTGCAAAAAAATCATATTAGGTGACAATCTTCAGTCTTCATCCACTATTTTCTTTCATCTCCTTTGCATCCAGGGACCTGAAACTGGATAATCTCCTTTTAGATGCTGAAGGATTTGTGAAGATCGCAGATTTTGGATTGTGTAAGGAAGGTGAGTAACTGAAGCTGAAATTGAGCCATCAGGATCAGTTTAGGATCTGGGCTTTAGTAGGTGTTAGTATGTAACTTGTAGTAATCCCCATTAAAAAAATTAAAATCAAAAAAGCCAAACAACAAAAAACCCTTCACCTATCTGGCCATGATGAATTTGGGAAGAATACCTTGTTGTGTAATCTTCAGGAGACTTATAAAAGTATTTAAAATGTGCTTGTTTGCTCAAAGGAGCCAGAATATAGGATAATATAAAGCATGTAGATGAGTAAATGAGCAGGAAGTTCCCTTGGGTTTGCTGTTTATTTTAGCATTGTCTGTATATCTGTTATTTGGAGTTGTTGGGGGCCTCAGGTTTCACACTTCTCACTGGCAACTCCCTTTGCCCAGGTAACAACATCAGGTTACAAACTACAGCTTTCAGGAGGTGAGGCTCCATCAGATCCATTCAGTAACTTGTGCTGGGTTTTACCAAAGTGTCCTTTTCCTTCAGGAATAGGTTTTGGAGACCGGACAAACACCTTCTGTGGCACCCCTGAGTTTCTGGCCCCGGAGGTGCTGACTGATATCTCGTACACGCGGGCAGTGGACTGGTGGGGCCTGGGTGTGCTCATTTATGAGATGCTTGTTGGTGAGGTAAGGTCAGCTTCCCTCAGGGGATCTCACTAACCAGGCTTGGGGACCTGACCACCCGAGGGAAAATTTTGCTAAATGTAGCCAACTATTTATTAGTACTTCAGTTACATTTTTCTCATCTGTAGTGCTTGCCAGACTAATTAATCCATACAACTCTCTGCTATTCTCATGCTTATTTAATAGTGAGGAATGGGTGCTGTGTGGATTGAATAACACAATGTCCCAATTGCAGTCACCATTCCCTGGGGATGATGAGGAGGAAGTCTTTGACAGCATTGTCAATGATGAAGTCCGGTATCCTCGATTCCTTTCAACTGAAGCACTTTCCATAATCCGTAAGGTAAAGGGCTGATGGGTTTCTGGGAGCCTGAGGAATTTGCATTTACTGTGTAAGTGGATCCAGAGGGACTTGAGGAGAATGGTATAGCATTTGTGTGTGTAATCTGGAGCTGCCTATGTAGGCTAAGGAAATATTTTAAATTTGCACATATTTTCTCTTCCTTCTCTTTATATAAATGCAATTCTTCCATGTAAGGATGACTAAGCAGGCTGCTTACTGTTCCTGCTAGGTCTGGCACAGAGAAGTGTTGATTCAAGGGCAGGAATGTCAGAACCATTCAGTGGAGATGGCTGGATTCAGTTTTTGAATGTGACCCCATAGTCACAGGTGCATAATTAAGCTGAGATGCTCCATGCAGTTTATGGCAGGTATCTTATTGCTGTTGGCAAATTGTTTACAAGGAACTAGGTCTGAGTTATTCCTGGCAGATGATGACCTTGGTGCAAAGTGAGAATGAGGAAACACCGACGGATCAGTCCACCTCCTTTCTTTTATTTTTCTCTCTGGAACATTATTTCTGTCCATCCTTGTTCCCATTGTTTAAATTTGAACTGATATTTCTGCAGCTGCTTCGGAAATGTCCAGAGCGTAGACTGGGAGCAGGAGAAAAAGATGCAGAAGAGATTAAAATTCAGCCTTTTTTTAAGGTAGGAACTTGGTTATACTTCTCCCTTATTTCTTGTGTTTGAGCAGAGAGTGATTTGTTCTCTGTTGATATTGAGGCTTATTTCCCTTTGTTATCAGGGAGATCTTAGTGATAGTTGCTGTTGCATCTGTTTGCTCCATTCAGGAATATGTTTCAAGTCTTGCTTGAAATGACATCCCCCAAATCTGTTTTCTGGGATCTTTATGCTTCCAGAGCCAGTTTATTTCTGACCGTGGTGCTTCTATGTACAAATATACTTAACTTTAGAGACATGAACAAACATCCCTTTTAAAATCAAACTGCAGCATCAAAGATGTTACCTAGTGATGACAGTGATTGTCAGTCAGTCTATCTGATCACCTTCATTTGCAGGATACACACGACTCTTAAGAGAAATGGAGGTTAAATTGTTTTGTGTCAGGGGTATGTGTCTGTTCCTGGCAAAGGTGTTGCCATCCCTTCTCATTATTACTCATCTGCCCAAAAGTTTTTAGCCTTATAACCTTGTCTGGCTTTGCACTGAAGCAAGTAAAGAACTTGGACGTCAGCAGAAATTGCTGGGATCCACAGATCCACCTGGCCACGGCTGAGCTGTAGTTTTGTCCCTCCTAAGCACAGTTGTAGGTGTGTGAAAAAACACTGTGTGGAATCTCTGCACTACCTCCTGTGCTGTTTGTTTGGGGCCTTTTCCAAGTTCTCAGTTCTCTCCTTTTTTTTCTTTCTTTTTTTCTTTTTTAAAATGAGTAGAAATAAGACGTGTTCCAAATGATCGGTAAGGGAGGCTGCATTTCTCCTTCTGAGTTCCACATTTCATAGACAATCTTTGTGTCAATCGGGCCTGTTGCCTTCCTTTTCTTGCAGGGAATTGATTGGGATGCCTTGTTTGCCAGGAGGCTGAAGCCCCCCTTTGTGCCCACATTAAGAGATCCAACCGACATCAGCAACTTTGATGAAGAGTTCACTTCCCAAAAGCCAATCCTTACTCCTCCTGAGGAGGTTTCTCTCCTAACCCGTAAGGAGCAGACTGCCTTCAAGGACTTTGACTTTGTTTCCAGACACCTTTTAGATGTGTGATTCCTGGGCTACAAAAACATGAAGGGATTGTTGCCACCTTGAGAGAGCATAGAGGAGACTTTGCAGGGCCAGTGGAAAAGCCAACAGGATTAGTAGTGCAGGTAGTGCTGATGGGCTCAGGATGAGGTGCCCTGCAAGCTGAATTAACCTGCTGTGGGTCTTCCAGCCTCATTTGTTGGAGGGATCCTGGATGTCAATTACCTTTAAGGAATAATTAATGTTTGACTGGGTATATCTTCTTCTGTCATTGAATGTAGATGAATTTGGAATTTAAGCTGGACTTTATGAAATCAAATCATCTCTGCAATCCAGGTTACTCTTTGCAAAAAGCCTAAAAAGGTAGTGTGACTTTTTAAAGTTGTAGCATGGCAAGGGAATGGCCACTTCTCACTGATTTTCTTAGAGATGTAGTATTCCCTTCTGGTGATGGTTTTATGCCATTTCCCACTCATAAAAATGTGTATGCCAGACAAGGAATGGATTTTAACACTATCAAGACAATGATGTTTGATAATGATCCAAGTGATTTATTGGAAGGAAAATTAATCTTTCTACTTAAGGATGCCAACTCTTACCTATTGTTTTTAATGATATCAA
This sequence comes from Polioptila caerulea, assembly GCA_013397295.1. Classification (NCBI taxonomy): domain Eukaryota; kingdom Metazoa; phylum Chordata; class Aves; order Passeriformes; family Certhiidae; genus Polioptila; species Polioptila caerulea. The sequence goes on from VYXF01008558.1 coordinate 93,990, forward strand.
ACTCCACTGCTTTGCACGTGTTTCTTTTTTGAAAATAAAGATGCCTTTCCATATAGTAAGTATTCAGTTTTTCATCTCCTTTGCATCAGCTGAATGTTTCAGATCAGGGCTAACCAAAATATTCAACAGGCAGGACTTTAGTATTCCCCATAAATACCAGTAGTAATATTTTCTTTCTTTCTTCCTTCCTTCCTTCTCACTCAGGTTGTCTCTGTACATGTTGCACAGTTTCATCAGCTGTCAGATACCAATGACTGCAGTCAGGTTATCTCCACAGATTTTATCAGTCTGTACATCCTGTTTAATTTTTGGGGACAGCTAAATAATGACAGTCAGTACTGGAAAATCAGTGAGTTCAAGGTGATTTCATTGCCTCATAATCTATCTTGTAATTATACTTGATAAGATACATTTTCATGTCTTAAATTCCTAATGTTAGCTCATGGGGCAGAAAGGAAAAGGTTTTTAGAGATAAGGCATCTGATGCAAACAAGGACACAGTCATTGCTCTTTCAGTTTGTCTTCCCCAGATGGAGACAGGAGTGGGACAAAGGCAGCTGTGTGCTGTAGCTGGAGACAAGGATCTAGGGAATTGCTAAGCCAAGGCAGGTCCCAGTGCTTCAGGATTCAGTGAGGTAAGAGTTCTGTTTGTGCAAACCAGGGATATTTCACACTCAACCTAGATTTCCTATTTTCAGAGAAGTATAGCTGCTTCTGAAAATTCCCTTGCACAAAGATCCTTTCAATCTCCCTCTCACCCTGGCAGTGCACTGGCCTGTTTAGAGCAGGATACACATTTTCCTCACTCTTGTTTGAGTGGCAGTTGCTGTTGGCCCCTGTGGTGTGTTTTGTGGCTTCAGTTCAAGGCCACTGTGCAGTGGGAGGTAGCACAGTGGATTGTTAGCACAGGTGAAACCTAGAACTTGGGTTCAAACAGAGAGTCATAGAGAATTTAAAAATGCATATTTAATATTTTATTTTATAATTTATGGTTGAGTAAAAAAAAAAAAACAAACTGGTAAATTAACACCCAGGTGTATTTTAAAGAAATACCAAACTGAGCAAAACTGCTGTGAGCTGTTGTACCTGCTGATAAACTTTCACTTGACTGATACTTGACCAACCAGGAATTGCAATGTGACAGATGATCCACACTTTAGCAGGTACCTCAGCAACACAAGCCAACTGCAGAATCCCTCTGAATGGTGTAGCAGCTTTTCAAAAGCAATCCCTAGCATTCTGATATCCCTCTGATAAAAAGCAATCCTTAGCGTTCTGATATCCCTTCTACCCTGAACCAGACTGTGCAGAGATTACAAACTCTGGAGTTGGTCAAAAAAGGGATCTTTTACTGCATTTAAATTGCTTTTGGGCTGTGTTAGTGACTACACTGTCTTTTCATGAGTGTTCATCAACTTTAAACCCTGAGTGCTTCTGAGTTGGTGTTAATTCCTGAGCCAAGACAATTAAGGCACATGATAATTTTAACTAACATTTTGTTGTGGTGGGTTTTCTTGTTTTGTTTGATTTTGTTTTAACAGAAAAGAGTCAGGACTAAAATTCACACCACAGCCTTTTTGTTTTAAAGCTAAGATCAGTCATCCCAAACTTCCTTTTAGTTTCCAATGGAAATCTGAAGTATGACTTTTATTTCAATGGAAAACCAGGTCCTCTTGCTGCTGTCCTGAAGGCTGTCAGCATCTCTCACCTCAGTAAATCAACCAGGACCTGGCAGCTTTCCTCTTGCATTGAAATTGTATTATTTTATTAAAATGTCTCTAGTGAGTTGAGGTAGTAGTAGTTTTACTAACAATGTTACTTGAGTTAGGCATGAGGTACCCAACTCTGCTCCTGCTTTTCTCCCAGGCTGCAGCAAAGACCTGAACATGGCATTATCTGCAGGAATAACTCAGTAATCAAGGATTACTTCTCTGTCCAAAGAAAAGTGATGATGTAATTCTTCACTGATTTGATTCAAAACAGTGAATTGTTAGCAGCATCATCAGCTTTAAAAGTTGTGAGGAAGCAGCTCAGGGCATCACAAAATACAGGTGTCTTGCAGCTCTTTCTCATGCACATTAACAATGTTAAGCCTTAAGTCTTTGTGGAAAGCATTAAATTGAGGCGTGTGGACAAAACAAAATTTGCTTTTGGCTCTCTAAACATTTACTCAAATATTTCTCTTACATGCCTGATGCTACTGCCAAAAGGCACTGCAGTTCTCACAGTCAGAACTTGGCTGAAAAAAGGCCAGAGGAATTACACTGATCCTGGCTGGTTTTATCTGTAATTGCTGTGGTTCCCTAGCAGCAAAAGGCAAGGGAGACCTTGGAGAACACGAACAGTAACACTAATCTTGCATTTCTTCTGGAGAGATCTGGATGCACTTAACAAAAGGAAATAAATTTAGAGAGATACTTTGCTCAGTCTGGAAATCAGCTCTGCTGGCTTTGCCCTTTCCAGAACTGGATTCTTGCCTTTAACAAGTGTTATTTATATATAAAAAATAACCCTGACTATCCCTGAAATGTAATTTGCAGATGAACAGGTTGTGGAGCAGGTTGCATAGTCCATGATGTAGTAAAGTTCAGTGCAAGGAAACAGCAGCCATCGCATTAGCAAAGCTTTACCCAGCAGCCTGCCAGGTGTGTTGGCACACTGGGACTAGACAGGCTCACTGTTCTTGTGGAAATAGATGTTCTCCCACGCTGTGAGGTGGCGTGAACAGAAGAATCTCCAGAGATTGAGGATTATCCCTTGGTCAAAGGGGTTCTCCAGCTCGGAGTGCCGCAGGTAGGAGATGCGGTGGTGAGACATGAACTCCCAGGTCGTGGTGTTGCATGAGATCAGGTACAGGTGGGAAACAAGCAGCAGCAGGACCACAATGGTGAATATCAGTATCAGGAGGAAGGACACAAGGAGGAAAATGTTGTGCTGCAGCCACCCCCGGGATTGTTCAAAGTAGAGGCCTGACCTTTCAATTCAAACAGAAATAAATCTGCAGTTAAAGAAGCAGAACTAGTTTCATAAACTAAGCAAACCTGATGACACATTTAAGTTTGATTCATAACTAATGAGCTGCTGATAATCCTCGACTACAGAGAGTTAATATACTATGAAGTCCTGAGAGACTGCAGCACAGGGATTGGAATCTAAGTTTAAAAGATGCTGTTTCCCCTGACAGCTGTGAGACACCATCACCCTGGGTTAACTCCTCTCCTGAACAGCTGGAACCCTGTTGGAGTTTCCAGCACTTGAATGTGTGAACAAAAATCGTGTTACAGTGACTGAAGCAAAATGAACAATGAAACCTAAATTATCAGATTCTGCTGGAGATTAGGGGGCTCCAGGATGCAAAAGAGGGCAAAGATCCAAAGCCAATCCAGCCACTGCTATGTTCTATGCCAGCCTGAGGAGCACCACAACTTTCAGCAATCTCAGAAGTCCAAATGCCTTCTCCTAGGCTTACCAAGCAACCTGGCCTCCCCACAGCAGAACCACAAGCTGCACACTCAAGTAGACTATGAAGAGGGGGTGATTCCTTTCTCCTACACAGTTCTCAAGCCAGGGGCAGTGATGGTCGTAGCGCCGCACGCAGTGCTGGCACAGCTGGCAGTGCTTGGCTCGCATGGGTTGCTGCAAAACACAATCAGAAAAAGAAAAAACTCACTGGCTACAGTTCATGGCTGTCCCACACCTGTTTGGTAGAAGAGAACATCATGCAAATCTGTCTTTCTCCACAATATTGTCCCTGAAATACTTGCTTGTGAGACAACAGCACATCAACACTCCTAAGACAAATCAAAGGGATTGTTTTCCTGGTCAGGACCCAAATGGGTGGCATTCAAATTAGGTGATTCTCCCACACTCTTATCTACACATTTTCTTTATTATCTACCTATTACAAGAAGCCCAGTGTGCCAAGGAGGGAGACAAAGCCAATCAGTGTAGTCAGGAAATCATGAGCCAGAATATTGAGGAGAGCACTACTATCAAATAGAGTGGGCAGGAATGTGATGTTTTATGGGGATGCACAGAGAAGTGCCTCCATGTGAGTACAAGCCATTTGCACAGACAACAGCTCAATTACCAGGCACAGAGAAGGTGAAAGACCTGGCTGAGAAGAATAGTGCTTCCTAGGATTTGTGCCCTGTAGTGTATAAATGCTTTGCCAGCTTTTCCTCTTGCATTAAGCTCATTCCGCCTGGTCGATACTCTTCAGGAATTTATGGGAGCTGGGGTAATGTTTAATTTAATTAAATTAAGGATCCTGATAAGGATCACTCTGAAAACAAGCCTTTCTAGGCTTTAGGCAAACTGTTTTAAGAGCTAATTTCATTGCTGTGATTTCTCCTTCATGCTGTCTTTTACAATTCAGGCCAACGTTTTGTTTTAAGGCCTCTGAACAAGTTCACAACAATGAGCAGTTCCCACATGTCACACTCCGGTGCCTTTCTGACTATCAAGGTATTTTCAAAATAACTTCTTTGACAGTACTGCAAGTTCTGGCTGACATGGCAGTAAGAATGTGGAATACAATTTTCTCGTGGGAAAAAAAAAATTCTTATTTTTATAAGCCAGCAGGGACTTGTTTCAGCCTTGGAAAACTGACCTATGTGCCAGTGTCCATCACTACCACTTGTGTAGCTACACAGTCTGCCCAGCCTCCTCTGAGCACAAATTACAGAACACCACCAGCAGCTGAAGAACAATATAAACTTTCAAATCACTCATCCTTTCCTCTTCCAGCATGTTCTGGATGCCCACCTTCACCAGGCAGTAACCACAGCGCCGCAGCTTAACGTCACCTGGAATCTGAGGGATCACCACACCTTGTCCTTTATCTTCACCTTCCTGCAAAAAAGAGAAAGGTGGGGACTGAGGAGGGTTCTTGGGCTGCTGTCTAGGCATGACTGAGCTGTCTTGCTGCATCCTTTTACTTAACAGTTACACAGTGCTTGTTATCTCTATCATTAGGAACAAAATATTTCCTTAGAATTCCTACAGAATTCCTACAGGAGCTACAGACAGTTATGCTACAGTGAGAGAGAACAGGTTACTGTAACCCTCCAAAGAATGTTTGCACAGAGGCAGAAATAACTGTGGACAAGATACACTCTGGGACAAAAACAAGGTTTGACTTCACTTCTAAACACAATAACAATGTCTTTTCAGTATGAGCCGTGCTAATTAGTCATATACAGTCAACACTGACATGAATGATGGATGACTAAGATTGATAATGCTTTTGTCCTACACAGTCGGTGAACCTTGAGCAGACTATCAGTTACTGAAACTTCGTATCTCCATTTATTTCATTGTAACTTGTTTGTGGACGTGTCCTCAGAGGGCAAAAAATCCATAAAGAGTTCAATAAAAAGAGCAGCAGAGAGCACTGTCTTCCAAGCCTGCCCTTCAGTTCAGGGCTTTTTTGCACTGGTACCACTTAGCAGTGGTTATCGTAAAATAGGTCATATATACATTCCACAGGGCACTGCAGCCTCTGCTCTACGAGAGGACTTGGGTTCAAATGGCACAGTTATGTACAAGGGCAGTGTGGTGTGAAAGGCACATTTAAAGTCTGTTAACCCTACTGCTGCTACAAAATACCAGTGTGAGACAGGCTGTCCTCATCTCCAGCAGTCTGTGCATGTGTTCATGCCAGCACAATAGAAACTGTTTCAGAGTGTTCTTATCTACCAGAGTGGAAAAAGTAGAAAAGCCTATAGACTTTACAGCTACTCCACTTTCTTCTATTCATGAAGGGATTTACCTTCACCTCCTCTTCAGGCTTAACAAAACCCGGATCCATGAGAGACACCTTGAAGTACAGCAGGACCGAGCATAACACCAGCAAAACGAAGATCAGCGGCTGAAGCAGCTCCCCGCGCTCCTCTTGCTTTTGCAGATCTGAAAGGTACCCAAAAAAGACAGCAGCAGCTCCTTGTGAAGCGTCCGGGATTTTCCTCTCTGGCTTCAGCAAAGGGGTCCTGAATCTATGAAGAGGAAGCGGGGAGAGCCCAGGCGGGAAGAGGGCGGGAGAGGAGAGGCTGAGAAGGGGTTCCCC
>VYXF01008559.1:4533-37796 GCA_013397295.1 Polioptila caerulea
TAATAATAGCAATAATAATAATAATAATAATAATAATAATAATAATAATAATAATAATATATAAATACATGAAGTGAGGGGAAAATTAATTCAATAATATCATTTTAGAAACCTCTACAGATTACAGCCCAAGTACAAATCCCCAGAGATACATAACTTTGCATCAGAACTTATTGAAAAAAAAAAAATCAATTAACTTCACTTAAAAGCAAATTTAGTTAGACATTACATACATACCCTCTGTTTCTCAGGGTCAACATATCGAATGCCAAAATAGTCTTTTTCCAGCAAGCTGTAGTAGTTGCAGATGTGATCTATAAGAAACTGACCTTTGGTTTCCCTCTGTAAAAGATAAAGAAATTATACAAAATGTTGAGTATTCTGAATTTGCTGTCTACAAACCTATGCAAAGTGTCAACGAAAATGGCACATGAAATTTGTTGTTATTCAGATGAGGACAGGATTTCACTGTTTATGTTCTCTAAAAGATTCAAGAGATTAACTATCAATACACTCCCTGCACATTCACAGATCAGCTAAGAAAATATCATTACTATCCCTATCTCAGGAAAATTCATGTTGCTCTAATGGCTACTAATTTATTAGATTTAACATATTACTAGTAATCATATTTTCACAAATGCTATAATGGCATAACAAATACTCATTTATATACAGAATTTCAAAACACTCTGTGTTTTTTTTATGCCCCAAATTTGAAAGCAAATCTGAATGTGAGTATTCTACTGGATCTTTACACAGTGCTCACAGCAAGAGAGATCTGATCCTCAATTCCCTCAATTAAGTCAGAGCTACAGTACAAAGAACAACTACCCAAATGACTGAAAGAGAGGTTTTCATCTCTGTGTTGTCACTGAGTAACTAGGGCCTCATCAAATCTTACTATTAGACATGATATTTAGCTAACAATATCATTCTTTCTTTCTGTTTTCTTCAGTCTCAAGAGTGTGCATCTATTCTCCTTTATCTGATGCCTAATATGGAGATCCTACATGAGTTTTCACATTTCTTCTGATCCAGCTAATGTGAGGTTTCATGTTGGGTTTTTCTCTGAAACATGATTTGTATCAATATTAACATGGGTCTAAAGCTGTTTTCCTAAAAAAGTCCTCTCCAAGCAGAAAAAGTTGCTTCACTATGCACTGGCTTTAGGAGTATCTTTTTCCCTCTATATGTCTGCTCTGGTCCTGCACTGAGATGTTTCTGCTGTAGACCAGGAAGTGAGTGTCCACCCTTTGCTAACATGAAACAATTTGAATTTAGCTCTTTAATGTCTACTGAATAGAAACTACACAGGACATGAAATAATTTTATATAAAAATAATACTTAATTGTTTTTCTCCACACTACTTCCAGAAAACTTTAATTCTATGCCTTGTTAAAACTTTCTTTTAAGAAGTTAAGAGGAAATTCAAGCCGTACAGAGCGTGGCAAGCAAAATTGAAGAAGTAGTATCAATATGTCTCATGGTACTTTACAAGGTTGGGTATTGCTATAATCTACATTTTGCACAGAAGCAGCTCAGCCAAAATCAGGACCATGACCTGTCAGAGTCATACTCTAAAGGGCAGAGGAAGCGATGGCCTGGGCACCATCACTGTCTGGTGAGATCTACTGCTTCCCACAGGAAAAATGAGACATGCTTCAAGACTGGAGAGTTAGAAAATAATACAATCCATGAACTAAATTTTTTTTCTCTTATCTTTACAATGAATAAGAAATTCCCATGTAGATACAGTTGCTTTTCTTTTGGTTTCCATCAGTCAACAAACAGATAACTAAATAAAAAGCACCCTCAGTTAAGGCCCTGACAGAGAGATGCAATACCCTTCAGTACGCTGAGGCTCCTGTGGACATAACATTTCCTGCCATAGGGACCTTCTCTCCTCCCAAATTCACTTCCAGCCACTATGGGATTGCTAATTTCTCTAAACATTTCCTTTTCCTAGATGTGGGCCCCTCTGTTTCAAATGCTACTGTGTAAGCCACCTGCTTCCCCTATTCCTATCTGTTCCCACCTTCAGTCTCCTACAAATTTAATTCTGGTACTCTTCAATACACTCCTACTTGCCTGGAGATATCTCTGCCTCGTCTGCACATGGTGCTTCCATAATTTGTTTTCCTATTTTTAAACAGCCATTGTCAAAGGATGTTAACACAATTTGGCTGTTCAGTTTGTGCTCATGTAACCTCATGCTTTGCACCCTGCATTGTTACCTTTCCCCATGTAACCTAGATGCAACAGTTTTCCTTCTGCAATTGTTTCCTTCCAGCCCTGAGACATTTAAAAATCATTTTGTTTACTGTTAAGAATAGTTAGCATATTCACCGATATTTTTTGTGCTGTACCCAGTTAAAAGTATGGGCATCCTGGAGACAACATAGAGAATATTTTCCTCAAAAATGAAAAGACTGCAAAATACAAAAGGAAAACTGTCACTCTCCCTGTGGCTGACCAAAAAAAAGGGTCTACACTTATGCAGTCATATTTAAATTAACTGCTTTCTAACTTCAAATCTTGAAAGTGTCTGGAAAGTTTTTTGTCTATGAGAGACCATTGAAATATTGACAAAATTGCATGGTGACATTTCATTACAAAGGCAGTAGGAAAAATTATAAACACGGATGTGACCTTTAAGCTTCCTACCGTTCTAAATGAATCTACAGCAAATTAAATAGGTCTGGGAAATAACAACTATTAGATGACTCAGGTACAATTAAACATGAAAACAGATTTTACCAGCAACAGTGTACAAACGAAATGCATTTTTTAAAACACTGGAAATGAGAAAACCAGACTATCCATATTTTCATCTAACAACATTAGAGGGTGTTATTGGAAGAATGGTAGGAGTTGGAATTGTAGTACAATCTCCTACAACAAACTACTAGGGGTTCACATTCTAATCTCTGAGTTTTAAAAGCCCTCTGCTTCAGTCGCCTAAATAATTACAAATTTCTGAGTTTTCTGAAGAAGCTGATAAAAGGGTACAGCACACATAATGTTTATAAATCCAGTTACAACATTCTATTTCTAAAAGGAATTGATGCCCTAGTTTTCTTCCTTGGAAAATATACGATGGAAACAAACCAAACAAAAAAGAGCAAAAAGCCTCCAAGCTAGATTCATGCTCTAGCAAACTTTAAGCCTTCCATCAATAAATAGAAGGGACTAGTTTGTAACTTCACCCTTGGTTAGTATACCCCCTTCAGTTCATTACATTTTTTAAAATATTCAAGATGCACAAAAGTGGGCTAATTTAGCACAATGCATTGAGAGTCCTCATATAAAATTGTAAATGTTCCACTGTTAAAGCCTTTGAGGCACCTGAAATTTTTGAAAAAAAACAGACCTTAATTGATACACAGAGGAAAATACTTGACATGGCACGCAGCACATCAAGACCTAATTCGTGATATATTGTATGACAAGAAGGATGAGCAATGGTGGTTAATTTTATTTTCTGCAAACAGCATACATAAACATTTTTTACATTTCTCTAACAATGCTTAAAATTCTTCTGAGCTTTAGGATCTAATGATCTTTTTCTATTAATTACACATTATTACATATTAACATGTTACAAAAGAATGTATTAAAATCAAATTTCATTCTGATTTGCGGAAGAATCTGGATAGCATAAATTAAGAACAGTTAGTCATCCACAACAGAGCAGAGGAATGGATTTGGGTCAGAGAATAATGAATATAAAGCATTGCCTGAAATTTCATACAGTTGCCATATAGCTTTCCAATTAAGTGATCCTGAAAAAAACAAAGAAGACAAACAAACAAAAAAAAAAACCCTGAAACAAAAAAAACCCAATCCTTAAACCCTTCTATACAAAAAAAGTACTTTGCAGCAATTCAGAAAAATAATTTTATATTACATTTTAGAATGTTTGTCAGAACATTAAAAAATTACATAATAAAGAAACCCATTATTTCAAACACCACTGAAGAATTTCAGACACAAACAACAGGAATCTGAAAATAAAAACCAAGTAGTACATTTAAAATTTTCACAGTTCAAATATTTGAGAATTATACCACAGTTCACTCAGAAGTAATCAATTGTTGTCCATTAAAGAAGATATATGTAGGCAGAAACAAGAGTCAGAAAAGTCTGTAAGTGAGACATACAAAATGTCCTGGACTGTAATCAATACATTCTTTTTGATGAAAGAATCTCATTAAATAAGCCACTTTTCTCTAAGTCTATTAATTCAAATACATCTGTCTATCTCAAATGAGAAATTTCTCCAGACTTTTGTAACCCATGCAATGGCATTAAACAAAGTCATGTAATGTAGATAGTCCACACACTCAAAACAAAAATTTGGAGATTTCTATAAATAATTTGAGGAGGAATGACTTTCTGATTTATTTAGGTAAATAGGCACAGACAAGATGAGTATGTTTTTCCTAAGGCTGTATTTGAATATCTGACCTTAATTCCACTAAAATCCCACAACAAACTCCAATACATATGCAATGGATATAATGCCACATAAATTACAAAATCCTCAAACACACAAGGTCAGTTTGCAAATAACTATTAGACACTGTTTTTTAAGCTGGATTAAAGATTTTCATTTCTATTGAAACAAATATGTATCAAACTAAACTTGCAGCTGTGGCAAGAGAATTAAGCAAAACAGAGGATGGTCTACTCGAACAAGATATGAAAACGTGACCACACAGAATCTTCCACTGATGGACTTGCAGGACAACCTGAGTTTGTTCCTTAGCTCAAGGAACTAAGTAATAAACTGGAGAAATGCTTCATTTTACCTACCAGACACTCTTATTAGAGATTTCATTCTGCAACTCTGAAAATTTATGACTGAGTAACCCAATTCCTTGGCAATTTCTCTGGCATACAGGAACTAATCCAAATAACAATCTTTGTTGCTCTAGAGTAGTTTAACATATTATCCCCATCTCATACTTGCTTCGGGGATTTCTTTTTTTATTTCAACTATCTTGATGCAACTTAAAAAGCAAGGCAGAGTGTAAGTTGTTTTACTAATTTAACAATTCTTTAATGACGTAAAATGAGACCACAAAACCTTTGTGACTGCTTCACAAGTCTGAAAGAGAGAGGAAAACTACTTATAGCAGTTTAAGATCTTGCATTCAGTGAAAGGTTTTCTCTATTTGAATTTGCTTCACTGCAGAGTTCTGTGTCTATTTATCTGAATGTAGTCACAAAGAAGAGCAAGAATCAAAAGCAGATTAAACACAATGTTTCTGCTCTGTTATCTAACCACTGAAGTCCTGCCAGCTGTGCTTATCTCTATCAGGAAGCCACTGACATTACTAAGAAGTGTGCAGAGTCATAAACACAGTATTTATTTGTACTGGGGATTTCAATCCTCATCCCATAAGTGTCTTTACTTGTGTGAACAGTGACCCTGTGTGTAAAGCTGGTCATATACTTAGGTGATTACTTAAGCATAAAGNTGCTATATACATTTACTTAAAAAAAAAACCCAAAAAAAAAAAAAAAAAAAAAAAAATCAACAAAAAAACCCATCAACACAACAAACAAAGCACAATGAAACCAGCCTTTCTGTCTAAATTAATGGAATGTCAGGCTCCCAGGCAAGGCAAGCATACTGTTTGATTTTGTACTGATTTTGTATGCTATTTTTGTTGGTGTGCAAAATATTTTTAACTTCTATGGATGTAAAAGAATTAAATACTTGTATTGAAGAATAAACATGATAGAACCATGGAATGAATACTAACCCAGTCAGAAAAATGGACAAAACTATTGTGCCTCTAACACACACACACACCAAAAAAAAAAAAAAAAAAAAAAAAAAAAGAAATCAAGANAAACTGAAAAAGTTAGTTCTGTTGACAATACATAGCAATAATTATAAAAAGCACATTTTTTATTTTTCTTTGGACATCTTCTACCAGTGACAAGATCATTTTTCTTTTAGGCTTTTCATGAAAGAAATGTCTTTCATCCCAACAGCCACATGTCTTCCATTTCATCAACAATTATTCCACAGTTCAGTATGGGCCCAGCTCTCGTATACCAAAGTATGACTGTGAAAGGATATCTGGGAGCAATTCTCTGCTTGTGTCCATTTTGATACAGCTAGAATCACATTTGCATTTGTCTCCAGTGGCATTACAATAAACTTCATTAAGCAACACTGGACTGGGATGTGCCCTGGAATGGGACTTATTTAATATCAGCCCTTTGAAGCTGAATAGAGAGGAAAACTAAGGGCACAGAAAAGGAAGACAACTAGGCATGCTCAAATTTCTCAGTATCTTCTAGATCAAGTTTTAAGTCTTGTCTGAATAACAGAATCTGGAACAGAACCCTCATTCTGCAACAACCAAAGTCAGTGAGGTGGAACAGACTCAACTCCAACACGGCAAAACTGGGCCAGCCCTAACCCTGACAATCTCCAATGCCCTCTGCAAATTTCTTATGGCCCTTTAGATTTATAGATTCACTGAGATTACAAATGACAGCAAATACTCACAAGACAGATACACAGACAAGTCCTTTGCCGTTTTTTGTTCTTTCTTTGGAAACAACAGGAATATATGAAAACGTTTCACAAGAACAGAATATTGAATAATGTCTTCAAAATGCATAAAACAATAAAAGCATGCCTGTTTCACCGCTCAGATAAGGTGATATATCTCTTTAAAAGGAATTCCTTCCTTTCATAATCAGCATCCTACAATATTTTATACTACTTGAAAATACACTGGAAGTCTAGTCTAGTCTAGTATACAACATTTAACTTGAAAATGTTCTCACTTGTAAGAAGAGCCAGTTAAAATTTACTTCTTTTACTTTTACTTCTTAAGGTGCAAAATCAAAAAGAAACTAACTTTTGCTGAAAGAAAACAAATAAACTGGAAATGGAAGATTTTGGTTTAGAAACAAAGTATTTATCACAGATCTTTCTTCTGCTAACAGAGAAGAATTAATTCTATTTCTACAAACTTAAAACACAGAAAAAGAAGGGCCAATGATTTTTAATGAAAGGCACAAAATATGACACTGCAAAAAAGTAGCTGGCACTTAATTAATTATAACACTCCTCTTCCACATGTTATTTTATATTGGTTATCTCTTGCAAAGTATATATTTTGTCCTATATACCAGTTATTATTTCTATATTAATTAAATATAATTTAAATCAACATTATCTAATTGTAGAACTTAGGAAATAATTAATTTTAAAATCTGTCATTTAATACATTTTATTACGTATAAAAGTATGTGAATAGATGATATTGCCCAATAGATATTGACCAACTTATTTCATAGGGAATTTAGCAGTAAGTAGTGATAAAGAATGCTTCATGTCTGAGAAACAAACTACCCACACTCCTCTGGTTTTAGAATTCATTTGGTAACCTGGAATGGGTCTTAAAGAACACAATTTTTTACAAATATATCAGTCTTTAAACTCAAATTTCTCAGCTCTTAATTATCAGTTGAGCCCCAAGCTATAGATACTAATACAAAGAACTAAAGAGAAAGGAACCCCTTAAGCTAGTCTTTATTTATTAGTTTTTTTGGCCAAGAAATATACAAATATACCCTAAAAATAAAGGAGAAAGGAAAGAAAAAAATATGCTTATATTAGGAAGAAGAGAAATAAGGGAAGAGCAATTTCAAGGCTGTATGTGTGAATGTAGATGAGGAAGTTCTCTCAATCTCAAATGAAACTGCATGGCTAAATGCACATGGAAAATTTACCCAGAAATAACTGCTGCAGTGAGGTCAGAACATATACTTGTCAAATTCCTCTTATGTGCTACCTTGTTCAGAAAATGAAGATCACTTGAGGTTATTTATTTTTCTTTAATTTGCACTATTTATTTGCAACAGATGGACAGATTTTTCCATAAGACAGCATATTTTTACATTCTCTTAAATTAGAGGTTATTGTATGAGGATAGGGATCAAATAACAATAGAAGAAGATGAAAAGGAGACAATTACACCACAGAAAAAAATCCCACAATGCCAGTCCCATGCAATGAAAACTATCCTAAAAGCAAAATACTATGGAAAATGAAAAACATATTCTATTACACAGTAAAATCTGGACAGAAGCAGTGAAGAGAGGTAACAGCTTTCACACAATCAGTTCTTGACCTGAGTGATATTCTGCAAGTAAATTACTCTGACCCATGGGTAAGTTATAAATAATAAAAATAAATATTTATAGTTCACATACTGCAGCTCTCAAAAGTCTCCACCAGTCTAGCCAGCAAGCACTGAAGAAACTACAAATAAAATATTCATTTGAAGGGCTCATGCTCATTTTCTGTTGTGCACATGGGCATCACTTAGCCATTTAGGTTTTGTGTCCCTGAAGTGTCAGCCTCACAGGAGGCTTGCAGCATTAACTGCTCGCTTCTGGTAACAGCTTCCATTAGCACAGCATTTGTGATGCCATCTGAGGCATTATTGATTTCTTAAAAGGAATTGAGTCCTTTTGTCAACAAATCTATTATTTTATTCAATATCCGGCATCATTTAGCAAATCTGACTCTGCTTTCTCTCTTTCATTCTTGACATCATACCACATCTAGGAAAGTGGATTAGAGATTTCAAGGATGAGTTCTCAGTCCCTACTTACAAAGCAACCTAAAAGCCAAACCAGGATTTTAATAAAAATACCTAATATTGCCCAGTACAGGTGATTGTCAACAATCCCCCCTCAGCCTGAATCTTCTTTGTAGTTTCAAAAGACACAGAAAAATAGTACATATTCAAGTACAAATCCAAGTACCATTCTTTAAATACACCTTTTCCAACAGATGCATATCAGTCTGCCCTTATTTTACAGTAAGTGTTTTTAAAAAAGAAAAGCAACCAAAAATTCTAGCCAAACAAGACATTTTCCTAAGCATATGCAAGAGAGAGACACAGCATGGTATGACACAGCTCACTTATGCTGACCACATGAAAAGAGCCAGCTGGGCTTGTTGAAAGAATGCCCCTTCAGGAGCACATTTCAGGGCTCAGCTGAGTGTACCCAGCCATGATAAGGGTCATGCAGGAACAAACACACCTTTGCTTCCACACCACGGCTTGAAAGAAGCTATGAGTAGAGCTGGGGAACCACAGCAAACACTGAGAATGGCACCTCAGCAGGTCCCCCTCACACCCTCACAGCTTGGTGAACCCTGCATGTTCATCACCTTGCAGGAGAAAACACATCATGAATGCCTGCAGTCATGACACGGGACGTGCATGCACTGGTGGGAAGAAGGGAGGAAGAAAAGCAAAATCATGGAATATAATCCCTAGAGGGGATGAAGTAATGCCCATTTGAAAGGCTAATAGAGTGATGTGAAAGGCTTAGGGCTTACATTATGAACAGAATATACGACTAGATATTACAGAAATTTGATTCATCACCACGTGGATTATTACAGAACAACAAAGCCAGCTGTGTAGTCATTGATCTGGCAATATCATCTCTGGAGCACACCTAATCACAACAAGAGCTGCAACTCACAAATAATGTCTCCTGACAGACAAGACCCTCAATTATGGTGATGAAGTCACCAGCTCTAAGTGAACTGGCTGAAAGTGCAACTCATACACTAATGTGATGTGATAAAGCCCTAGATAAAAACTTTTGATAAACTGAGGACTCCTCACCATGCTAAGCACTTGCACTGTCAGATAGACATGCCATATAATTATATCATTATGCTTCAGAGGACACTTGTCATAATATCTACTGTGTATCTTCAAGAAAGTTTTTATAGAAGGGGGTGAAGATAAACACAAAGGTCTCTCACCTTCTAATTATTTGGAATCCACCAAAACACTTTTTTATTCAACTACTAATCTTGCTTACCTGCCTCAGGTGAGTAACTCCTTTCTATCCATCTTTAGTAATATTTCAGTATGCTTAATCACTTTTCCCATGTGTTTTGACTGCAGATATTTTGTAACTTCAAGGATCATGTTGGCTCATTTCCCACTCAGCAAAGTGCTTTATTCCTGTACGTTCTTTCAGCAGACTGCAGGAATAATTTTGCCATGAGAAAGTATTTCCAAGCTGCTCAACTAGTGCTTTATAGACGCATATGGTTAAATATATTTTCCTGTCAGAAATAATTACACAGTAAAGAAACTTTCATCAGTACTTTTCGCTCTTTATAATAATCCCAGTTGTTAAATGCCTGTTTTGAAAGAAAACAAGCAATAAATTTACAAGATTTGACATCCAAACTTCCAAAGTGCAAATTAATGGTAGATTGAAAACACCGGAGGAAGAAGTCCTCCAGAAGCATTCCTTGGACATGGTGCACGTACGAATGCACCCCAATGGTATTTAATAAAAGCAGAGTGGAAGAACTCATTCTCTGTGTCATACAAGTTTCTGCCTCCTTGCCAAAGAAAAAGTTCCAAGCTCACAATTTTTTTGTAGTAGGGAAAGCTGGATTGATTTCTTTTTCTCTTTCATGAGGTCATTCAGTCCTTGAAAGACATACAAACTACCTTGTTAGCACTACCTAAAATAAAACCCCTATTTGATAGTATAGCCATCACCATAGAACTACTCTTACATTTATAATCATCACCTCACAAAATTACAACTATGGCCTTCTTTTCTCCCACTCTTTAAAGAACAATTTATAAGAATACAGATTTTAAACAACAAGTCTTTCTGAATTTCTTTTAACTATCATCATAAAAAAAAAAAACCCCACACAGTAGAAATTCAAATAGAGGGCTCTACAGATTTATTCCATTAACAAAAACTGCAAAAAAGAAGATAATAAAGCAATACACTCTACAGACCCCATGATTGTTTCATGTTTACTAGACTTCACTTTCTCCCTTACTGTGTCAGATTCATCTTCATCTTTCCATCATGTGCTCAGACTTCCTGTTCCTACACACTAAGCAGAGATCAAAGGGAAGCTGACCTCACTTTTTACTGTTTCAATAATTGGTCTGTTTTCCACATTTTTCAGTCGAGGAACATACTGACACACTTTTAAAATGCATCCTTTTTGACTAAGTTGGGAACTCATTACACTTTCTTTCTTCTTAGCAGTAGTTACTCTTGTATCCCTTTAAAGATGGCCTCCCCCAAAATAAATCCTAGGAAGCTGCAAATGTTTCTTCCCATCTAGTAAATGGAAAGCAAAGCCCTGAATTGCATACCAAATTTATGTAACTCACTTTTTCTGACCTTACAGAAATACTATTCTGTCTATTCTATCTATTCAGGGCAAAATTTGCTATCTTTGATATTTATAAAACTTTACCTCTTGGCTGAAACTGAATGAACAAAAGAGATAGGAAAAAAAGACTGAAGATTATTTGTTTATATATCAGAATTTTTCTGATATGCTCCACAGTGGCTGGCATGTGGGGAAGGCATTGAAAAATCCGTGGACGCAGAGGATGTTTATGCACACTGATCAATTTCCCTTAACCACCCACATTGCCAGTTACAACTGAAAAAAAACAGAAAAATGAGAAAAAATGGAAGATGATGCTTAACTGGATCACCTATATTCATTATACTATGTGTAGTGGCAGAAAAAAACCGATTCAGCAGAAGCTACTTCCTCTACGCAAATGAGCACAGTTCTCCTAAGCAATTTTTTTCAGAGACTGTGCCTTGTTGACAGGTATTCAAGCATCAAATAATAATTTTGGAAATAAACTCCTGCTCTCATATGGGTTATTATGGAGGGTAAGGAGACCTGGTAAAAATTATAATATGCAGTAACTGTCATAGATAGATAATACAGCTGGTTCCTAGTCATTATTGCAACAGAAAGGTCTCTCTTTAAATTCCTGTCACATTTAGAATTGAAGCAAAGCAATAGTATATATCAGGAAAGCAACTAAGAAACTTGAGAAAGGAGTGAATGGCTTTGAATAGTATTGCAAAATAAAAAAGTAAAGTAAGATTTCTTATTGTCCTCTGAGAGTAGAAAACCTATGCTGAACCTCTTGCAATTTGGGAGCAAACTAAGGCTGTGTTCTCCTCACACAGATCTTCTACGGGTACTACAGGCTTATGTGGGGGAAAAAAAAAATCTTAAAAAGTGTCCTAAGAAAGACCGAGATGCAGTGCAAAGCTCACTTGCAGATTCTAAGAAGCCAAGCTCTGACAGCTTTTTATCTGCCCTGCCAAAACTGACTGCAAGACCTCAGAATGAAATTATTTTATACTGAACCTCTTTTTCAAAACTGGAGAAGTTACATAAATGAGGAGATGACACCAAAGAAGAAAAGATATCTTGCCTTGCAGCACAAGACAACTTTTTGGATTTCTCTTTCTTCCTGACACATTGATGAAAAAAGATCTTTTGGGAAATAAAGCAAGAAACAAGCCAGCATGGGAATTGGCAAGAGTGGAATCAGACATTTCAGTGGCCTTGCAACCTTCCTTGTGCGATGCAACAATCATCCTTAGCCACATACTCTAAGTACAAGAAAAGCAGGAAGCAGAAGGAAAATAGAGAGCAGGGGAAGACCACAGAGTCTCAGTTGGTTAGAGCATGGAAATGTCAAGGCTGTGGATTCATCCTCATATGAGCCATTCACTTAGGAGTTGGACTTGATGATCCTAGTAGGTGCCTTCCAACTCAGAATATTCTGTGATCCTGCTGTCTTCTGAAGACTTCACCACCAAGTGCGCTGCTGCTATTAACCCAAACCCACCCATCTCCATGTGTTCTCTGAAGAGCCTTGAGGAATAGACTGCACTCAAAACTCAACTGAGAACGCTCTAGAGTTAAGCAAAACTGTATCAGAGACACAAGAAAAAGAAAACCAGGATATCTTTTTCTAGAAAAGATTAAAGATTCCCTTTCTCACAAGGCATTTAAACTTTAGTGCAGGAATGACACTCTGCTCATGCTGTCCAGTATCACCACCCAGTCTTCTCTAACCCTTCCCAGTTCTGCCCATCTTCCTCTTCACCATACAATAGTAGGTGGCCAGCCACAGTCCATGGAGGTAGGTATCACACATCAAGGTATCCAGCAGCCAGTCCTCTGAAGCTTTGTCTTTGTTACCTTCTCTCAACAGCAATCAGAAACACAAATATAAATGAGCATCAGCTTGCATGCTCTGAGCATTGAGTCTGGACATTGGGTTATAAAGCGTGGCAGGAGAACAGCACAAGTGGACAACACTGCACAGATGTCTGAAGGCACCAACCTACCGAAGGACATAGTTTCACAGGATGGCTGAAAGGCATTTCAGTAATTCCAGACATTACTACCTATTTAAAACTGACCCTGCTGAACCTCTGCAGTGCATACTCATGCATGGCTGAAGGTATTATTCTTGAAATATTTAATAAAGAATCTCTCACAGCAATGGTCAATAGATTAAAAATGCCGACCTCCATCACGCATTTAGCTCATTAAAGGCATTTCCTTTTCTAGCTTATACTGTGTCTTTTCTACATCTCACACATACACGCCCCATATTTTTTGTGCATGTGTGTCTATAGATATTTGTACCTGTACACACTTAGCATATAAATATAAAAAAGATGTCAAGAAAAAGGACCAATGGATTCTAACATTAGAGAAGACGATTAGACAATTTGGCTATCTGCATAATTTGGAACATACCATTTTATCCAATTAACAACTCGCACTTGCCAGCCTTTTCTTTTGTAAAATGAAATGATTGCATTTTTTTCTACAACATGTCTTCAGAAAAGGCAGTCAATCTTGATTTAAAGCTTTTTAAAAATCAGTTTGAAAATATGCAGATTCTGATACTGGTTAATTCTACTGCTTCTATGAGCTTTACAAAACAAACTCAGAAAAAACATGATTGCTTTGGTTGTACTGGCAACATAGTGTCACAGAGCACCACAATTTCCCATAAACATTATTACTAAAATAAAAATACTAAAAAAGAGAGCTACCTATCTAGAACAATCTCTTTTCATCAAATGGATTTAATGAAGGACTATGATCTATTTGACAGCATTCAAAAACTGTTATTTTAAAATGCATATATGCTGTCATATTTAATAATACTCACTTTATCACAAGCCAGAATACATCCCAAAGTTTTAAGCATGGTTTTCACTAAAAAGTTTTAAGGTACAGTTTCATCCCTACTCACTAAAACAGTTATGAACAGTCAACTTGAAGCATCATATATTGGGTGAAATTTTTTACAGATCAACTAAATTATGTTATAAAATATGTATGCACAACAATCTATGTCAAACACCTACATTGTTCTTCGACATCACTCTTCAAAATTATGCAAAACTTCACAATCTCAAAAGCTCCTCATATACTGAGCAGCTGTAGAGATTATAGGCATCCTTTCCCCAAAAAAGTATGAAAGGAATAAAAAAGCATTTGAAAATTGGGAAAATCTCCTCTGCCCTCAAACAGCTGATGCTGAGCTAGCACCAAGGAAAGAGTAAAGTGGATGGATATCCTTCTTATCCTTTTTGTATTGGCACTGGAAACACCCAGCCGGTTCATGACAGACTGATGAAACAGAAGGTAGGTGGGCAGCTTGCCCTTGGATGGAATTGTGCATTCCCTCCCATGAAAACCCAGGAAACCAGATGTCAGCCCTGGCTCTGTGACGGTCATGATTCCTGTCTCACTATGGCACAAATGTTCAATGTTACCCTATACCAGGAGGAAAAAAATTCATGGCTCCTCCCTCTTGGCAGAACCAAGGGAAATCCTCAGAGCCATGCACTGAATGCTTAAGCTGAATTTTCTACTTGTCAAGGTTCTCAAAAACAATTTCAGCTATGGAAACAGAGAAAACAGGTCATGCTTACAGCAGGTGGCAATTCTGTCCACTTTAGGCTCCTTGTGGCCACTTCAAACTCTGTTTTTGTTGGAATCTCTCCCTCAAATGCCACTTGGAACTATGGGTTCTGCCAGAGGTCTTTGAAATGACCAGGAAGCTAAAACATTAAGATTCTTCTACTACAAAATTATTATTGGTAAACTACATTTTGCACATGAAAAGAAACCAAACCAAAACAAAACAAAACCAAAAACAAAAAACAAAACAAAAAAACCAAACACAAAACCCCACCCCCCCAAAAACTCTGACAGATTGAGATAGAAATTCACATATTTTTTCAGCTTCTTTCTCAAATCACTAAAATAAAAATTACAATATTCCAAAATAAGTTGTACAACAGTAGCAGGTCTCAACCTCTCAACTGCACAATCAGGTGGCAGGGGTCACATCCTTCTCTTGTTTCACACCACTCGCTGTTATGGGTAATACCAGGAGATGACAACGACGGCTCCCATTATTGCACTAAAATTGTTGTGGTGTTTGACCTACTCCTGAAGGAATGATTTGCTATAAAACTGGGCAAGAATATTAGGTTGAACTTAAAAACAAAATTTTACATGGAAAACATGAGCCACAAGCTAAGGGAAGTGCACACATCCCCTCAAAACAACAGAAAGTGAGGGAAGAAGCATACATAATGTGTAAATACAGTTCTATTTTCTTAAAAGACAATCTTCCCATTTGGGGAGTGATTTGTATATGCTTGGAAAATAATAGTAAACGTGCTGTGTGATATACAGCAATTAAATAGTGCAATCAACTGTTACCCTTCAACAGCATCCTGCCAGGACTATATAAGTGAGAATTCAACTCAGCTTTTCTCCTGAACATAGAGATATTAACCTATGTCAAGGACAAAGTTTCAGCTTTCCTAGCACAATGCCAGGAAACAATGCCTACCTACACCATGGAAAAGCAAACATCTAAAGGTCATTTAAATCAAATGTTTCAAACTTAGAATTACAAAATTAATCCCTTTATTACCGAATCATGTCTGATCTACTAATCACTACCACACATTCTACTGGAATGGTTTAACAAATCCAGACAATAAAACATAAACTGCAAATAACTGTTTGTTTTATTGTGAAGATCAACATTGTATTTAACTGCAGCTGCAAGACAACACAGAAGAATATCTGCTGTCTAAATTCTACACCAAATGTAAAAATAGTCTTTATTCTGATAACCTATGACAAGCATCTGACAATCTTTTCTGTTTAACAAATTTTTGTGCTTGGTAATCCAAGGTTTAATGACAAATTGCCTCAATTTAATGAATTATGTTTTGACAGTTTTCTGCCTTACCACTTTTCTTCCTATCATGTGCAAAAATAGCCATATTTCTCTCCTCACATTTTGATACCCATTTTGCTCCAGTGAGGAATAAGCTACTTTAAAACCCTATTTTATTGTATTCTTTTAGCATTGAACACCCAAAATACAGCAAGAAAATCATCTGCATTATTCAGCTTGATAATCTAATAATGCATCCATTCCATCCACTTAACAACAGTATTTCAGTCAGGAAGAATGTCTTGCTCCAGACTAGCCTGAACAATTATCCCCTCTGCAGAGGGCAAATTCTAATTAACTTTTCATCTTAATAAGATGACTGTTTCCTGGCAATGTAAAAAACCATAGGTATAACATAACTCCTCCGGAAAGGAGCTGCATTAAGGCTGTAGGAGGAAATTTGTCTGCTAATAGCAGCATCTCAGTTGCTAGCACATTCATGGAAAGTATCTAAGTAATAAAGGTACATATTTGTTTTCTTTTTAAGACTAGATTTATTGACTCAGGATGAAAAGGTAAAGAGCAGCATCAGTGAATGTCAGAGCATGTCTGCCCTCAGAAACATGTCTAGGGAAATATACTAGTTTTTCCTACATATACCCTAAGTTAATAAAAAGCCTACTCTTGCACATGCCAAAAGCATCACAAGGCAAATAGAAAGGCAAACTGGAAACTTTCTTTCCTATACTGGCTTCTCAGAGAAGCTCACAGGTAATTCAAGGTCTCGTTCAGAGTATTAATCACAGTCCAATGTATCCTTAAGATCCCATAAGGGAAATATGGACAACATTTTTATCCCCCTGACATTGTAATTTTTATTACAAACCGGGACAGGCAGATGATTTCAGTGGTGAGGTACTATTATACAGGATAAGGGAAAGCAGAATCATCACAGAAAACAGAGAAGGAAAAGATTACTATTGGATGCATCCAGCAACTGACTCAGTTTCATCTTGGTAGAGTTTATTGTGGCTGGCTCTACACCAGCTTTACTGGTGAAATGGTAGAATGCAAAATTAATATGCAAACATTCAATGCTAGCTCACTTCAGGGTGTGCCATGCCTAAAGCATGTAACAGTGAGAGTGACAGCAGAATCAGCATAAGACAATGTATTAGTATCGCCTCAGCAACACCAGCTCCTGGGCTAGCCATACAGACATTCAAGTTACCATGACAAATTTTTCATGGTTTTCAAAAATGCATGTGTGAGAAGAATGTTGATGAAGAAGTTCATTAAGCCCTTCTAAATCACTAAGTGGTATAGCTAAATATACAATTAAGATTTCACTTTTAAAATACTAGCTGAAAAGATAATTTTAGGGGCTCCCTCCTGCAAGAGGTCATATTTTAAAGTTATTTATTAGAAATCTTGGATCCCACGTTGAAAGTCTCAATGGCTTAAAAAAAAAAAAAAGTCACAGCTTAATTCTGCAAGGGTCAATTGCTGAAGTAACTTTACATTTGATGGAGTCTGAATGAGTTAACAGCTAGGAGGAGGAAAAAAGAAAAAGAAGTATGCACCACACAGCATTTTGCAGTCTCAGGCTAGCATCTCAGCCTACAATGCAAGCTGCTATTCACACATCACAAAAAGGCTCTTCCTGCTAATCTGTGCAGCAATTCATACACAAATCTGAAGGTCAAATATAAAAATCAGTGCACAAATTGTCTTGTTTTAGTCTCAATAAATTCAATGTGTATGTAGCATGAGTAAGCCAGGGCCCTCCTTTCTTGTGCTTCCCTTTGCACAAGCTTATATATTTTTGTTAACCTCTATTTAATTTTTTTTCAATTTCAGAGTGTTAAACTTTGCAAAATGGCAGCACTGCCCATCACACAGACCTCCAAAGGTCTGAAACACACGCATATGTCACAGTAATGCCACATGCATACATCATTGTTCCCGGGAGAAGGTATGAGAGACAGATTTGCCAAGGGGAGGTGTGTGCCTAAATTACACTGCTCACTTGCATGTCCTCTGTGCAGGGCAGCAAAAACCAGAAAAACTGTCAGCAGTCACAAGGCTCAGGGGTAGCACAGTGAAAGTACACTTGAAAGAGGCAGAGCAAGGGCATAAAGCTTTTTGCCAGCACCTAACCAGCAGCTAGGACGAATGTGAAGGTTCAGCACTCCAGGTACACATGGATGTGTAACATCCCAAGATACACATGGACTTACCAAGGATAAAACAGCTACTGACTCCAGATTGCTGTATCCCGTTAACCTACTTGCAGCAGGAGCCTTTGAAAAGTTTACGATATTCCCAAAGGAGGGCCAGGAAAAGTAGGTTTGTTCTCACTATCAACGTGCAGGCATGGGAAATTACATCAGAATCCTGTTCAGCAATGGCATGAACTGGAACCAGTACAACAAGAGGAACAACATCTTCAAGGCAAAAGGATTGAGTAAATTATGAAATTAAACAGAATGATTAAGCCTCATTTCTTCATTCTTCATTTCATGTATACCAAAGACGTCTGTGTATTAATTTCATTATTATTAAGTTTAATTTTTAAATTTTCTAGACCTGAAAAAGCTAATTAATTACTACTCCTTTTATGTTCATTAGTTCAAAAGTAAGCTGACTGATAAGCTGCATAAATCTTAAATATTTTAAAAGTAGCAGGGCTTGAAATTTTCTTTGAAATTCCTTAGGAAACTGAGTAACACAATGTATCTCTATTTTGCACAATACTTACACTCTCTGATCTTTTGTTCCAGGAAATTCCAGTTCCTCTTTACGCTTTAGCCCTAACCCCTTTAACCTAATGTTACCAAAGACACTTCAAATGAGAGACTGTACATTCTAAAAACTCAACCAACAGGAATTTTATATTGATTTTCTTTATTAAAAATTTTAAAGGTAAGAAAGTTCCTTGTATTTAGCACTTTGATGAATTTAACTAATCTATCACTGAATATGTAGTGAACAATCATTACTTAAATTAAAAAAATAAAGCCATTTAAGTAAAATAAGAAGAACCAAAAATCCACCATTTTGAATCATCTAAATGGAAATCTAGCATTTAGAATCAATTTTTCCTCTGGTAAACAAACATGGAGCAAATGGGTTTTGCATGTATGATCTATACAGTAAAAATAGCAAATTAAATTATTCCCAGCTCAAAGTAACATTCTGACCACTACTGCAGCCATGCCTCCAGTACACTGCCACTAACAGGAATTGCCCCACAGCTTCACACAGCTCAGTTATGATCTTACAACTTCTTCCTCAATTCTCCTCTGCATGTTACTGCACAAAGAGTTAACAGGGAATAGCACAGCTGTTGTACAGCTCATGGCAAATAAATACCTTGCTCTGATCTCAAGAGCAGGTCTCCATTTTTTTTTACTGGAGACTGGATTCTCATAAATACCTTTAAGAAAAACAAGAATAAAACACACACGCAGAAAACAACAAAACAACAAATGAAAACAACAAAAGAAACCTCTACAACAGTAAAAAAAAAACATGTCAGGAAACTCAAAACTAGAACAAGCCAAGATTAAAAAAACAGCAAATGAAAAGCCACTCAAGTATGGGGTAGATATTAGAACTCTACTTGGATCATGCTTTTCTCTGCTCATTACTTGTGCCTGCTCATTGGATTACAGGGCCTTTAAATGTCCTTTCCAACACAAATTATTCTATAATTCTGTCATGCTGTGATGATGATCTACGTTAAGAATCTCCACTTTTAGCAGAAGTGACTAACATATACGGGTAAAAGAATTGAGCCATCTACTAAAATCAAGCACATTTTTCCCAGTTTCAATAACCTGCAACAGTAAGATTTTCTTCTCTGCTCTTTTAGGCAAAATTTGTTATGGACAGCATTGCTGCCAGCATGGCCTCTTTCCACATTTTCATGCTGTATTATTACTGAACACTGGCACTGACCAGTGATGATTTGACAGTGCTTATACTTACAACAACACCGGGAAACCTAATTACAGTATGTATTTACAAGTGCAGATCAGAAATACTTGTTCCTTTCACACTGACAGTTCCAAGCATTTTTAAAGATCACACCAGTACCGAGGAGAAGTTAAAAATTAAAATTGCATAAATAAGGACTAAAGATGATTTCAAAATACACAAGTAAAATCAATCACAGGTATTTCTCAAAATTTTAAGGCCTTGTGAATACATATTGTAATTGAACATAAAAAAGCAAAATGCCTTATCGGGAGTTCTAGAAAGCCTAAAGCAACAGAAAGTAAAGGTGGGGGAGAATTCTCAGTTTATGCTCCCTCAGGGTAGTAACAAGAGAACAAGAGAGAAAAAAATTAATTAAACACCTTTAAGATTTATCAGAGAAACTCAAATATTTTCTGAGCAGGAGTATTTCTCCCTTTTCATGTTCCCTTCTCCTAACTAATTGTGTATGCACCATTTTAAGCATTGTTTAGCATTTCCTGAAACAAAAACAAGGCAAAAAAAACAAACCAATAAAGTAATTTGTAATCTTCCAACTTACAGGTTGTGCATTAGATTGCCATTGATGTGTCCTACAGCTCACAGATGTACAAAGTAGGGAGGTGAAGTCATTGCTGCTGATAGAAACTGTTTCTAATAAAAACATAGATATAAATTTTATAAAAGAGGCTCACCTCTTTTTAAAAATTATTAATTCATTCATAGAGATTTAAAATGAATGGTCAACTACTAAAAAATTGAGCGTGCAAAGAATAAAGAGTGGAAACAGTCTTTATGTACACCACTGAATGTTCACCGTTAAAATTGTGTTTAAGTGGCTTCCTCAGAGATGAAGTGCTCAGCATTTGCCTCCAGCTTCAGCAGACTGTGAAACATGAGCACCAAGGCAAGAGCAATCTGTATGACAGTGTCACTTTGAAGGTTCTGTATGTATCTTTTTGCAGAAGCCAGGTAAAACATTTCCACACTACATTACCAAAGTGGCCATATATCACATCACTGCAAAAATGTATAAAAACATTCTACAGTCCTTCATTTTAGACCCCAATACATGCCCCCCATCTTTGTCACATAACAGTTCCAGTAAATGTTAATAGACACAATTATCTTGGAGCAGCTTTGTGATGGTACAATGCTTCCTATTTCAGCCAGGAAGTATTTTAAAGGTATTTTGAAACAGAGAAACTGAGTTTGGGAGCCTGAGACTGAGAATTTCAATGGTTCTTGGTGAAGGGAAGTTCAGAACTTTGACGACATAAATATATATCCTGAGCATCTGTGAGTCTCCAATTTTGAAAACCATAGCCACAGTACTTTTAAATTTGGGGGGTTTTCCTCTCTGATAGGCTTTCCTAAATTTAATGTAAGTGAATTTTCAGATATACTCTCTCTACACATAAATCCTTCCTTCACATCTTCTGTCTCCATTACAAACCAGTTCCCAAGGAACTACTTAAACATTTCCAAGAGGATGCCAACAGAGACAAAGTACGTCGACAGTGTAGGCTTATATTTGCTGTTCACTTCCTCTCTCTCATCCTTCCAGTTTTGGACCCAACCCGCTCAGTGCCAAAAGGCTGTTAATGTCATTTAAAACAAATCCCAACAGACTAACATTTTGCCAAAATGCCATTTTGTGACCCCATATGACAATCCTGCATGTTTCCACACCAATCTCCTAGCAGAAATACGATGTGGCATCAGCCAATGACTATTATTCATCTGCAAGTAATTTTTTTCAGAAACATGCATGAACTAAGAATCTAATCCCTGTAAAAAATTACCAAAGAGGTTGCATTAAATAGGAATAAAACAGAAGCTCACTGTTCTTTAAGGATGATAGAGGTATGTGTCCCATTGATCTCATACACTGCTCTCATACAAGCTCTGCCAAACTGTTTTGGGGAGAAGCAAAAAAAGCTTCCCACCACTCACTCAGCTTCCCGCTTGCATAACAATTTTCAAGTGTAAGCATTAGCAATTAACAAGTGTGACCCTGTACTACAGTGATGCCATTCAGTTTCTGGCGATAAATAACTCTGTTTTAGACAAATGCAAACTTTACAATTGCTTCAAATATTACAGATTCCTTTAAAATAGATGGTTAATTATTATAACCAAGTATTTTACCTATAACATAGGACTTTAGCACAAAGAAAACCTCTATAAAAGTTAATATAAAGAGGCAAACTGCATTTCTAAAATTTACTTAAATAAACTTTCAGTAACAAATATTGGTGCCTAATAAGGATACGTTCACTGATATAACTGTGACATCAGAACTCAGATAATTGTTTACATGTTTTAATATACTTAGCTTCTTTCACTCCACACAAATTGTCTTTTTAAAAAGAATACTAGTATAGAGTTTAAATACGACTTTCAAAAGTTGGATTACTGTACATTTTGCAAAAGTACACGCTTGTAAATTACCCCAGAGGGAATCAATGTGCAGCATAGGGTAGAATCGGGGTGTGAAGTTCTACATCAGTAAGCATAAATTTCTAAAGGGAAGTGAACAGCACTTTCAAATTTGTAAAATCATTGCTATGGAGAACCAACCACATTAAATTTTGTGAGAGGTGGATAAAAACATGTGTGAAATGGAATCAAAGACAAGGTGGCACAACCATGACTTCAGCCTTTGCTGCTTGAGTGTTCCCCTTTAGGTCAACTGCTCAAGAAAATGCACATAATTTATGCTTTCATGCAGAACTGGAGGAGCAAAGATATTCACCTACACATAACTAAAGAAGGGCATTGGTATGCTTAAATATTAATTAGAAGTGTCTCTCAGATAACTTCTTTAGCTATAGACCCAACGTTGTTAGTTTCTTCATACTTCTTTTTCTGCCTCTAACATCAAATTCTAGATACAGATAAAGGACATCACACCCCAGTGAAAAAGACAGAAATGCATATAGGAGTAAAATACACAGTGTTAGTACTAATGTCTCTCAGGCAGCAGCTCTGCAATGGATCACATCAGTACTACCTATTAAAAAAGGTGTTGATCTTCCTAAACCAGCTTCTACACATTAAACAGAAGGTCAGTGATTACAGACTTCTACAGGAAGGAAATGGCACGTTCAAAAGTGCACAGTAGATAGAATCAAAGAATCATAGAATGGTTTGGATTGAAAGGGACCTTAAAGATCATCCTGTGGGCAGAGATGCCATATACTAGATCTGTAGGATCTAGGACCCCATCCAGCCTGGCCTTGAACACTTCTGGGGATGGGGCACCCACAGCTTCTCTGTGCAGTCATAATCCTAAACCAAGCACTTATTCACTTATTCACTGTTTTGGCAGTGATGTAGCAAATAAAAAAATCTGGGAGGGAACATAGCCCTCCAGGTGGGACAGGTGACACGCAGCGGCCAAAGGGATATTCCACAACACAGAACATCTTGCACAGTATATAAAGTGGGGGAGTTACCTGGAAAGAGGCCTGATAAGTATTTGGGAATGGGGTCTGGCATCTGTCAGTGGCTGGTGAGCAATTTTATTGTACATCACTTGTTTTTCCTTAAGTTTTATCCTTTTCCTTAAAAAAAAAAACTATTAATTTTATACAGTTTTACTTTGTTTCAGTTGCTTAACTGTTCTAATCTCAACCTACAAGTTTTCCTTTTCCTTCTCCTTCCCATTCCACCAGGGTGAGCGTACAGTGGGGGGTGTGAACAAGTGTGTGCCTGATGCTTAGCTGCCATATGGACTTATATGATGACAGTCAGTTAAGCCAGTGATATAAAGACACAGAAATTCGATAAAAACTAAAAAATTTAAAATTGATAAAAAGTGGTGAAGTGATAAGTGGTAAAAGATAAAGTATGTTTAGCTTTTCTGCTTGCAAACTACACCTCACACTTCAAGTGTTTATAGAGAAAATACAGTAAAGTATATAGTATATATAAATACAAGTACCTTGTTTAGTTCAGTATTTTCTGGTACTTGAATTTTCTTAGATAGATGAGCAGTATAGCCAATTTTAAGCCAGTAGCAGAAACCTGAATTTCATCCAAGCAATCATTTGATTTGTGCCAGAAGAGTCCTGTTCCAAGTTGCTGGTGTTTCTTTACTTGGCACTGCATTGTGCTACTTTAATGTATGCCAAATGTTGAATCCCTTGCCGCTACTGCTGGTGTAGCATTTGCTCCTAAGAGAAGAAGGTGCAGCTGCTAACAGGAGATGTTAGCAAAAATCAGGTTCATTATCTTCCTCCTCAGCTCAAGTATTTTCCTATTACAGCTTCCTCTTAACTGGAAAATCAGGAAATATTGCTGCTAAATTATCATGGTCTCAAGTGGCTATTGCATACTTTCTGAAAAATGGCATTGCACTATGACTTCCACTGTTTCTGAGAAGATCTGGGAGAAGAGTTCAATAATCAAAACATCAGAAAATTGCTTATAAACCCACTGGAAACTGCTCTTATTTCAAAATTGGTCAGTAGGACTACTACTTCATGTTATCGCCTTCGTAATTTCAATATACTTCTAGCTGATATTAGCATCGGAGTCTAGAGTGAGTGGAGATTAACACAGCATGTCATTTGAAAGCTGTGATTACAAATTTCCAGTTAGAATGCACATTGCTTTAGTGCCATTAATTCTGCAAGAACAGACATAGAAAATAATGTGAGGGTAGGAGGAAAAGAAAGTAGAACTGAAAATAAGAAATCTTATGTTGTAATCTATTGCCTAGCGGATATTTCTAAGAGTAATTGTCAACCTAAAATTCCAGGATAATATAAACATCTTTAGGGATTTTAGGCATTCCAAACTGATTTCTGGACTCAAAATCTCAAAGTCCAGATATGCTGGCGATAAAAAGTCTGATGCCAAACAGTCCAACACCTTTTAAACCTATGGTAGGTATGAAGCCTTACAGTCTTAACAGTTTTCAACTTTAAGTATACAGTCAAATGTATATGGTGCTTGTAGTCTGGAGTTTCAAACTACTTTCCATGTTCTTTGATTGCTTTGTTGTATTTAATACACACCAAAGATGCAGAGGAGATTCAGAGAGAGCATGTGTGTGTGTGTGTGTGTGTGTGTGTGTGTGTGTGTGTGCACATGTGGGCATGTGTGTAGGGAGGGGGAGCAGGTACAGCTTTAAATCTGGAAATTTCTTCCAGAGGCGTCTCTGCTGACATCAAAGAAAGCTATTTAATAAAGCAATGCTAACAACTGAAGCCTATGAGAAGGTTTATTTTCTACTAAACCAAAATTTACACCACAGCATCTGGATTGAGCTATTGGTCTGTCTGATGGTTCAGCCCAATGGCGAGAAGGCAAGAAGATGTCAGGCCATGGCATTTGAAGCTCACCTAGGAACCTGCCCAGTAGCATTCAGTGTGTGTGCTGACAGCACTGGTGGCAGAGCAAAAGCATTCCTGCTGAAGAACTGCTTCTGCAAGCAGGCACAGTCCCCATTTCTGGGGGCAATTACGATGCTTGAATAGCCAGATGGCAAGCTGACAGGCAAATCATGCACAAGTAGTAAATTCTCCATGAACATGCAGTGTTCTCATAGCTACAGTAGGACATCACAGTTTAAGGGATCCCATTAAGATCTTCTATCAGACGGGCAAACCGGGAAGAAGACTTCAGCCATTATAAAAATGTTCAGTAACAAGATATAGCATCTAAAAAGAATTAACGTTTTAAAAACTTGTAAAGAGGTTTTTCTGTAGTGTAGGATCCTAGGATGAGGTAAAAAGAGAAGGGAGAAGTAAGGACAATCCAGACCAAAAGATAATACTGTATATCATGCTATAATTAACATGTTCCTAATTATAGATGTTTAAAAGTTGTACTTCTAATCTATCCAATATACCAAATTTCAAATAATAAACATTAGATGTTAGGATCAGATCTCTATAATTCAGAAGTCCACAGTATAATATAAAAATACATCTGCATTTTTTACCCTTGTCCTGCTGGAACATCATTGGACTCTTGACCTTTGAAATACTTAATATTTTAAGATTTGAGGTTACCGTGATACCTGTAATACCAATACAATGGTGATTACGAGTGGAATTGATGAGATTTTTTTTAGCTGTGTTGTGTATCCCCTAACTGCTGCACTTAGGAAAGCGAACTTCCTAATTGTTTCCATTAGAAAGGAAAAGGGAGAGGGTAAGAGGAAAAATAAATGTCATTGAGGTTGATTGTGAGATCTGTTGTGGTGCTATCACCATTTGTTGCTAGGCCTTGGTACAAGAAGAATGTTTGGTGCACTGAAAATTCTGTTTTTCTATAATCATATAGTGGTGATATTTACTAAAAGTTGATGAGGAGTTTTGCATACAAAACTCTTTTAATATGGTAGATATTATTTTTCCTCTAATCAAAATTACTGCATGTTTTGGATGTATTTTGTATTAACTAACTACAGTACCTCAGAATTTAAGAGGTATTCTGTTTCATGTTAATATTTTTCCAGAAATCACCATTGACAGAAACAGAGTTCTTTTGTCTTAAAATAGACTTTCTCCTTTTCCTGGCTAGACTTCATCCAGTATTTTGAAAACTATTTTTAGTGTTTATGGGAGGAATGTTCTACAATCATTCATCCTCTTGCCTCTGTCATTTCTTAAATGTGCGAGTCAGGGGAACCCTGATGTGACCATGCTTCTCAGATGATTTGTTTAAGCCTTAGGGTTTGTATATGTGTGGGCTTCACGATGTGTTTGCAAGGGAGAAATATTTCCTGCATCCATATGTACAAAGAGCTTTTTTGCATATGTCATTTATGATAGCTGCTGGGACTATAAGTGGGAGCATGAGGGAGGAGCCTAATTATATCTTTAGCCTGATTATGTTTTGCATTTCTGTTTTGATGTATTTTTAATCCTGCTATTGGTTGATGTAGATTAATGGTTTTGATGCAATATGTCTTCAAAGATATTTCACCAGTTAGCTCAGGAGTTGAACCATTGCTTTCAGTGAGCTGCTGCTGGTGCACAGCAGTAGGTTTAGGAATGTTAAAATGAGGTATACTAATCAAGGAATCATCAAAATATAAAGCTGGTACTTCACAGCTTCTTTGTCCTTAAGCCTTTATACATAGTTCATCTGGAAAAACTACTATGTTTTGTTTTCATGGACAGGAAGGGAAACAACATTCCTCTTTTTAAAAGGAAGATCTAGGGAACTACAGCCCAGGCGCCTCATCTCTGTACTTGGGAACACCATGGAGCAGATCCTCCCTGAAGATTTGCTAAGGCACATAAAAGGCAAGAAGGTGATCCAAAGCTGCCATATGGCTTTACTCAGGGCAAATTGTGCCTGACCAGCAAGGTGGCATTCCATGACATAGCAGCAACAATCAACACAGAAAGACCAACAAATGTCATCTGCCTAGAGTTCTGTAAGGCCTTCCACATGGTCCCATGGGACATCCATATCTCCAAAATGGAGACATGGATTTGATGGATGAACCATTCAGTGAATAAAGAATTGACTGGATGGACACAGGCAGGGAGTTGTGGTCAATGGCTCTACAGCTAGAGATCAGTGATGGCTGGTGTCCATCAGGGCTCCGACAGCTGCTATTTAACTTCTTTGTCAATGATACTGACAGTGAGACTGAGTGCAGCCTCAGCAAATTTGCAGATGACACCAAGCTAACTGATGCAGCTGACACACCCACAGGACAAGATGCCATCAGAAGGACCTGACCAAGCTCCAGGATTAGGCGCATGGAAATCCCATGCAGTTTAAAAAGACCAAGTACAAGGTTCTGCACCTGGGTCAGGGCAACCCTCAGTACCAGCACAGGGTGGGGGATGAACAGATGGAGAGTAACCCTGACAAGAAGGACTTGGGGGTGCTGTGGGTGAGAGGCTGGACATGACCCAGCCATGGGCACTCCCAGCCCAGAGAGCCAAACGTGTCCTGGGCTGCATCCAGAGCAGCGTGGGCAGCAGGGGAGGGAGGGGATTCTGCCCCTCTGCTCTGCTCTGGTGAGACCCCACCTGGAACGCTGCATCCAGGAAGGGCATGGACCTGTTGGAAAGAGTCCAAAGGGCAATGAAGATTATCAGAAGGCTGGAGCACCTCTCCTGCAAAGGCAAACTGAGAGAATTGGGGTTGTTCATCCTGGAGAATGAAAGGCTTCAGGAAGATGTTACTGAGACCTGTCAGTATCTTAAGAGGGCTTATAAAAAGAAGGGAGGGACTTCTTATATGGGCATGTAGTGTCCCTATACAGGACAATAGGCAACGTTTTTAAACTGATAGTGCAGTTTTAGCTTGGATGTTAGAAAGAAATTCTTTACTCAGAGAGTAGTTAAACACAGGAGCACAGTGTCTGCCCCTCCTCTTCCCCTCACAAGGAAGTTGTAACTGCAATGAGCTCTTCCCTCAGTCTCGTCTTCTCCAGGCTGAACAGATCAAGTGACCTCAGCCACTTGTCACACAGCATCCTCTCAAGGCCATTCACCATCTTCAGAGGTCTCCTTTGGAGGCTCTCTAATAGTTTGAAGTCTTTCTCATACTGTGGCACCCAGAACTGCCCCCAGCACTTGAGGTGAGGCTGCCCCAGCTCAGAGCAGAGCAGGACAATCCCCTCCCTCCCTTGCCCAGCTGGTGATGCTGTGCCTGATGCCCCCCAGGACAGGGTTGGCCCTCCTGGCTGCCAGGTACTGCTGGCTCATGTTCAACTTGCCACTGACCAGGACCCCCAGGCCCCTTTCCATGGCACTGCTGACAGCATCTCATTCCCCAGTCTGTCCCTACATCCAGGGTTGTCCCATCCCAGGTGCAGAATCCACCTTATCTTTGTTATACATCATACAGTTGGTGACTGCTGATCTCTAGTTTGCTGAGGTCTCACTGCAGTGACTTGCTGTCTTTGAGGGTGTCAACAGCTCCTCCCAGTGTAGTAGCACTAATTATCAACATTATTCTCTTACTGAGTCCCAAACAGCACTGTACCAGCTACTAAGAAGCAATTAACTCTATGCCAGCCAAAATCAGAACACTGATTCTTCCACATTCAAATTATTTTCTTCTCCTCATGACATTTTGAAATAAATCACTTGATTCAAATTGCTTTGCATCTGGCTTCAGTACTTAATTGTTTGTACAGTACTGAATTTCAGTTCACTACAATATTGAAATGCCCTGAATAATGTTTTTATGCACCATTGTGTTACAACTCCAGCATGCCATGTACCATCTTCTCCACAGATTTGGTCACCACACCAAGACCTTTCATTTAATCTTAATAGTACATATCTTGCCTAGAAAACAGTATTAACCATGCCTATTGAGCTAGGCAAAAGGAGAAAATTAGCTCGCCTGGAAAACTGATCCAATGAGATCAGTATTGTTTTTTGACAAGAGTTACACAGCAGATGCTGTCTTTTGCTAGCATGCAACTTGGCCACAGTTCAGCTGGCCATGCCTGTGGTTCCCCATATGCTGTATTTTATTTTATGTTTCTGTTAAAGAGAGAAGCCGACTAATACAGAGACTTGACCTGCGTGCCAGCAGACCTGCCCACTCCTAGAAATGGCTCATTCTATAACCCCTCTGCGACAAAGGGAGGTGCCATTCACACAAGAGGGAGGAGTCAAGTTGACTCTGGGAAAAGGGACTTCTAAAGATGTTCGTTGAATTTTAGCCAGACATTTTCACAGCTTGTAGGTGCAACTTTTACTCATGTACTGCTAATCAACACTAAAAGGCTAGTTCGGATTGGATATTAGAAAAAATTCTTCATCATGAAACAGGCTGCGCAGGTATGTGATTAAGAATACCAGCCTTTGAAGTACTTTAAAAGACATGTAGACATGCCACTTGGGGACATGATTTAGTGCTGGATTTGGCAGTGTTAGTTTTATGGCTGGACTTGATGATCTTAGAGGCCTTTTTCAATTTAAATGATTCTATAATTAAATGTAGAAAATGCCACTAATGCAGATGTCTCATACTTTAAAGTATGATAAAATTCTTAAGTGCACAAAGCACTTATTATCCAACGAGCAAACAGAAAACTTCAACTCAACAGTCTACCTCTTAAAAATATAATTATGACCCTTTGAAAAGACCCTGAATTAACTGACAGAAGTTAAACAGGAAAACAATAAGAAGTTGCAACCTACCATCAGTTGTATTTCGTTAAAGCTTTAGAAGTAGGGGTTTTTCTTTTCAAATCCAGTTGCTGACCATAGCATCACTTTCTACATTCTCCTAAATTTCTTACTTTTCCTGCTCTAGTTAGGTCCTTGTTCTCTTCCTTCTTCCATTTTCTCCAAGTAAGATTTCTTAGTAAGAATCATTATAAATTAGTAAAAGAAGATGAACAAATGAACCACAAAATATATAGGAATAAGAAAACAAAAGTGAAGGTGACTGTAAGTAATAGGCTGCAGTTTTATATTTTGACTATAGTGCTGTAATATGTTGTAAAATGACAGCAGTATCTGCCCAGCAAACACAAAAGTAAACATACTACATGCACAAAACCCTACATTTATTTTAAGATTTTTTCCAAATTGATTCTTCAGTGTTTTGAAAGCAGTGGCTGCTGCAGACCAATTCTATTTGCTTACTGGTTGCTACTGCTTATGTGTTTCCAGCATGTTAAACCAGGCATAAAATTATTTTAAATGGCAGATTCTGGTCCACAGCCAGCTTATACTTTGTCAAGGCTCCACCAATGGCCCAGATATGCAATGTCTTTTACATTCTGGCAGAAAATTCTTCCTCCGGTCTCCCAGGGCTTTGGGAAGTAGCTGCAACATGCTGCTTCCGTTCCCAATTGCTTAGAAAACATGCAGTGCCTTTTGGCATTGCAGAGCTGGAATCAGCACAGAGCAGCTACTCCCTGATGCCTGTCCTTGTGGACAGTGAATTAATCAAGGTCTACTTTCAGTAGACTCAAATTAATTACGTAGTTCTTTGTTAACCCTGATATTCATGGAGTAAATATCTCAATGACCAAGTCAGTGTGATTCATAAAATAATTACAGATCATCATCAGGATACAAGATTTTCATCCAAAGCCTGTGAATAGAGCTTTGTGAGGCTGGTCCTTGCAAGTCATGCCAGTTGCTGCATCCAACCCTCTAGACAGAAACTTTTATAATCCCTCTACAAATCCCCTTTTATGAGAACTTGCATCAAAATAAACAATTTGTTTTCAATGTGTTAGGAAAGTACATCTCAGCTTCAAAATGAGTTTGTATGCAGGGAGAAGGAGGTGGGATGGAAGAGCAAGAGAGCTCAACTAGTGACAGATTGTACAATACTGGCTTCAAGTTGGTAAGTCACAATACTGTTCTGAATGGGACAGCAGCAACCAAAACAACATATTTGTAATTGCAAATTCAGAACCAGTCCAGGCTCTGGAACCAGTCCAGGCTCTGAAACCAAGCCATAAAAGTTATTAATTTCCTTCACTGAATCAGGTATTATATCACCTGCGCAATTTCATATGGTTGGTGATTGCCCAGACCCCTGATTTGTGGAGCTCTCTCTGCAGGGCCTCCCTGCCCTCGAGGGAGTCAACAGCTCCTCCCAGTTTTGTATCATCTGTGAACTTGCTCAGTATCCCTTCCAGTGCCATGTCCAGGTCATTTATGAAGGTGTTAAAGAGCAGAGAGCCAAGGATGGGGCCCTGTGGAACCCCACCAGTGACAGGTCCCCAGTCTGATGTCACCCCATGCACTGTAACCCTTCGTGCCTGACCCATGAGCCAGGGCTGCTCCCATCCCATGCTGTGTTTATCCAGCTGTGGGCTGGACATCAGAAGGATCCTGTGAAAGACAGTATCAAAAACTTTGCTGACTTCCCTTGGCCAGCTGGGTGGGTTACCTTGTCATGAAAGAAAATTAAGTTTGACAGAAGGTTAGGCTTTTCTCTCAAAGCCATGCTGGCTACAACTGCTGACTGCATTACCCTTTAGTGTTATCCAGTAATTCCCAGAATAATCTTCTCCGTAATTTTACCAGTCACTGAAATGAGACTGACAAGCCTATAGTTTCCAGGGTCTTCCTTTCCATCCTTCCTGAAAATTGGGGACATTTGGCACATTTCAGTATACTAGGAATTCTTCAGATTCCCATGACCACTCAAAAATCCTTGAGAGAGCCCTCACAATGCAGGGCAGTAGGACAGCAGACAGTACTGAGTATTTTAGTATACTCAGATGAATCCCATCAGGCCCCACTGATTTGTAGGGATTCAGCTGGAGCAGCAGATTCCACACAACTTCAGGGTCAGCTCAGGGTTTATGATTGTTACACCCACAGTCTTCCATCTCAGGACACTGGGGCTCCCAGAATCCATCATCAGAGTTGAAGACAGAGGAAAAGATAGCATTTAACAACTCTGTGTCCCTGCTCATGAGCTGACCATCCTCATTCTGCAACAGGCCAATGTCATTTCTGCACTGCCTTTTGCTATAAATGTATTTTTAAAACTCCTATTTTTTTGTCCCCCACGGTTTTGGCCAGCTTCAACTCCAGATGAGCTTTGGCCACACAAATTTTCTCCCTACAGTGACAAGCAGCATCTCTACATACTTACTATGCCACCTGACCTTGCTTCCACTGGGCTTACGCCTTCCTTTTGTGCCTTATCACCAAAGGAAGACCCTTGTTCAGCCAAGGCCAGCCTTCCACTTTGCCTGCTTGACAGATGACATTTGGGAACTGATGCTCCTGTGCCCTTCAGAGGAGGTGCTTAAAAAGTGACCAGCACTGATGTACCCCAGCACTTTCAAAGGCATTTCCCACAGGTCCTCACTAACTAGTTCCCTGAGAAGCCTGAAGTCTGCTCTCCCCATGCCCAGAGCTGAATTTTTGCTGTCACATTTCCTCCTGACAGCATAAATTTTAAACTCGATCGCTTCATGGTCACTATGGCCGAGACAGTGCAAATGATAATTTCTTATGTGAGACTTTGTTAGTGAGCAGCAAAAAAATCAAACCCTGAGCAGGCACAAACCAAAGAATTCCAGGAAGGACTCTGGTAGATTTGATTCTTCATCAACAGATTGATAATAGCAGAAAATACAGACCTTGAAAAATTACAAATGAATGTGAATACTTCGCCTTTTCTGAAGATATAGTCAGCATGCAATTTAAAAAAAAAAAAAAAAAAAAAAAAAAAAAAAAAAAAAAGGCAAAAAAATC
>VYXF01008559.1:37841-62023 GCA_013397295.1 Polioptila caerulea
GCAAATGCCTCTGGATATAAGTTAGAGATAGATTAGAGAACTTAGATTAATATAACAAGATTGCTTATGACCTGGCCAAGAATTATCCATAAAGCAAAGACGTAAAGGCCCAATTCAGATTTGCTGAATTTTGTCAGTACTGTGTTAAGCAAGATTTAGTTATTCAGTATGACTTAAACCAATGAGTCTGTCCCACTCCTGAAGATTCTTTGTACTCTAAGTATATTCCCAGCCACAGTAAAGGTACTACCGTGAAAAAACTTCCAAGATATACTGTTTAACTCAAATAAGAATAATATGAATCTCACACTGAAAAAGAAATGTTCCATCAAAGTTTTTTTGCAGAACTTGCTCACTACTCTACAACAGAAGTGTAAGTACATCTTTACATTCAAGCTACAACTATACCTTGAGGTATCCTATAGTGGCTAGAATGGAAATACACCAAATTTGTATGTTGTAACTGGACTGCTGTCAGCTTGAGATGTTGGAAATGGCATAAATAGGACTAAAACTGTTTTGCAAGCATTTTGTAGTCCCAAAGAAAGAATACCTGTCCAATGAAGTTGGTAAGGAAACACATAAAGAGGATGAAGCCAGAGGAAGCTCAAATGTTTCTACACAAATATAATCTTGTCCTCGTTGCATCAGCAATAAAGCAAGTCCTTGGGGTCCCAACTGCCCACCTCATGGACCTAGACCCAGAAAGATTCAGGAGCCCCCCAGCTACACACAGACTTTACCCTGTAGACACCTCCACTGCCTAATACATGTGGCATGGCAAACTATCCCTATCCTGTGTAGCCTCTCAGCATCATCCCAAAGAACTCCACCCTTCTCCAAGCTGTCAATGAAGTGCTGTACCCTGTCTCAGGGCAAGGAAGCAGCGATTCCTGCTACCAGCCAAGGTAGCAGAGGCCACCAGGGTGTGGTCAGCAGCCCTGGTGACACAGCCACAGGCCACCGCTGTCACCCCTCCATCAGATCTTGAGGCGCAGAGGGATGGGTGAAGTACATGTAGCAATCCCATGGCTCCTGTTCTTAACACTTCATTGCTAAAAACTTCAGCAAGAACAAAACCTGAGTCCTGCCTCCATCCCAAGAGACAAGACGTCCTTCTAAATAGTAGGTGTGCAGGTGTGTATGAGGAAATGAAAACACTCTCTGCTCAATGACATCACAGATAGATAGAATCGATTCAAGACCAGAGATGTTAAATGACTGAGATTTAGTCACACTACAGAAGAAAATGCGCCAGAAAGCTTTCTCTTTTAAACTATCAAGTGGTTCAGTATTCAGTTCAGTAGCTGAATAACTGAGCTGAAAACTTCAGATAATGATAATGCTTCCAGCCTTCAAGGATTTTCAGAATAATTTTAACCTACTTCCCCTATTTAAAATAAACCCTTGCCTCTAAATAAATTTTAAAACCCTAAACAAACCTTAAAAATAAAAACAGTAAATACATTAAAACATGTCCTTTCCACTTATGGCTGAGATGTACCTCAGTGCGGAATTTCATATTCATGCACTATATGTGGTGATAGTAGCAGTGGATGTGGGTAATACTAGCAGTGGGTAACACTATTTGAAAAAGGATAACTTTGCTAAATTATGTTGANATCTACAAATAAATAAGTAAATGTTTTTACAGCCAAGTAATAGAATGTACTGATTCCCATTTACCTAAAAACCTTTGCTGATACAAGGACATCTTTTGTGATCAGTAATTCAACCTTTAGTATAACTTTATAAAATTCAGTGAAGTATTGAGCAGAAATCAGAAAAATGTTCATAATAATCCTTTCCACAGATTATGTTTCATAAGAAATTGAAGGCCCTGAAATTTCTCTCTTTAACTGAAATAGGGTGTTTATAGCCTCATGCTTAAACACACTTTACTAGCTCTTTCATACAGGCTAAATTAGGTTTATGAAAATGGAAGAAGCTAAAAACTTGCTCTTTAATTACTTACAAAAATCATGTTATTAATGGGCTTGATTATTTTTTGTTCATAAAAGAGTAAGACTTGTATCTTCAAAAACACTGATGTCCTATTCTCAGAAAATTATTTTTTTCAAAATGTATTTCCTATCTAACACTGTCTCTGTCCTGCAAAGTGCTTTCAAATATCATTTTGTTATGACAAAAAGAAAATAATACAAAAATAGGACTGACACACTTTTGTGACCTTTCTTTAAAGAATATTGCCTACATTGAAAGATCTCTTTCAGTGAAAGGGGGCCTTTATATTTGTCTCCTCCTAAGCATAACAATTAATTAAGGAAAACACAGCCAACACAGCTTTGCAAATTCTCTTTAAATTGGTAATTCCCTGCTTTACAGGCCAGTGGCAGGAGTGCCCAGGAGCATAAAGCAGCACAGCAGCACAGTCAGTACACGCGCCAGCATTCTCAGCCCTGACCTACTCTGCACCGTGCAATCACTGACTGCACAGACTGTCACAGACATTTATTTGCATTTGAAGGCAGAATTAGCCCACAACATGAACTGCAAAGGTGGAAATGTTTACAAAAATCCCTCATCAGGCATAATTTACAGTAGCAAGGAATGATCTTCAGTTCCAAACTAGTCAGGATTTTTGCTAGCTAATTTTTGTCAGTAAAACTTGAAGCCAAACTGGCACTTCAGCCATCACACACATTGAAAACCATTGGGCAAGTGCATTTGATTTAAAATAGCAACCAGGCAACTACTGACACACAAAATAAAAAATTCCATTTTAATATTTGCATTTATTTCCTTTAGATTAGTAGTCTGTAGTTGCTAATCTTCAAAAACCTTATCCAATTCAACCATGTCATTATATTAAACATACATACTTAATTAAGGTAATTAAATATCATCAAGCCTGGGCTCAATACTTCCATTTCCATTTGGAAAACTTCCTAAAGCTAGGCATCACTTCTATTTGTGTTGTATTTTCACAGAATGGGCACTAGAATTCAACTGAAAAGTAAACAAAATAAATGTCTACTAATTAAAATTAAACTATGGCTTGGAAGTGAGTTGGAGGTGTGGATTGTCTACAGTACTACTTTCAAGTATGTTCCTCGGCTTATAGCTTTTCCTTATAATTTCTCCAGTTCTTACCAGTTTCTGAAATTTGTACAAAACATTGAGGTGAACAATTTGTGTAATTGTTCAAAGAAATACTATTGCTGTATATATTGTATATAGAAAAAATATTAAAAATTAGACATCTTTTCTAAGGTTTGTCATTTTGGAAAGGGTAGTATTTTTTATTAATTTGGTACTATTAAACAACTCAAATTTCAGCTTCAACTAGGTATGTAATTATTTAATCCTTAATACTGTGCAGGGAAAATTAGGCAAAACATCTATAACAACTGTTGATAACATTCTGTTATGATGATAAGATGGTTTGTAACATTCCCTTTTTCCTTGATTGCAACTCAGAAATGCAGACTGGACTAACATCATTACAGGAAACTCTAGCTTATTATCTGTTTGCATCAGGCATAAAATCAGCTTTATTATAGCACATAAAGAAAACAACCTCAGCATTCTGAGTGCTTGAAGAAGATTGTCTTTGTGAGAACTACATAGCCTTACACAAGTTATTTATTTGGCCTGACAGCAGTTCAGAATTTTTACATAAAATTAACTTTCAAAGCTCATGTGATGTTCATGGGATTTAAGTAGTGAATCTTCAGTTTCTTGAAGACACATTACCAAAGATATTAGGTGTAACATTTAATTTAGCTATTGTTCTTGCTGGAAGTCCAAGACTGTCAGTAGGTCTGTACCAGCAAAGCTGGATACAATATCCCAAACCTCTGTTAACTTCAACACTGCAAGCTGAGAAATCACTTACAGTACGTTTAAAAAAATGAAGACCACCATCAAAATGAAGTCATGCCTCTGAGAAAATAAACCTCTTCAGTGTAAGCTAACAAAACTGTAGGAATGCACATGTATTTCAAAGCAACTGCTTTTGTGTTCTGTTCCTGTGCAGAGTCCAGATTCCAAGCATAATTCAGGAAATAAAGGTGATTCATGTATAATCCATGTACCTTCCACAAATCCTCCACTGTGTTGCTTCCACCAACTGCATTGGAACCACTCAATTGGTTTCACTCACCTAAATGCACATTGGAGTAATTTTTCAAAGGAGCTAACGATTTCTCCATACTAGATATAAATTTCTGTTTCTTGCCCCAAGCTTTTGAAGTAGTTTGCAGCTGAAAACTGATCTATTTCCTGCATGATGTTTTGCATTGAAGATTTGCTTCAAGGGGATGTTGCTAACTGGTTAAACAAACAGAAGTTGTACACGCCTTAATCTAAAATTCAAAAAATTTTGCAAGCTCCGTGTATTATTCATGGTATGGTTTTGCCTAAAGCTGATGCAAATCATAACTCTATTCCCACAGTAACATAGATTAACTGTGAAGCACTACACGTAACTTCTAACTTCTCTCCAACTCCACTCTGCTAGGAGTTGGACAAGCATGGATCCATCCAATTAGTTACATGCTTACGAAACTGGCATCAGTGCATTTTAGGGTACCTAAAGTTACATGCCTTCATATTCAAAGACATTGGCTCAATTCACTTTTTGTAGTTAATGAACATGTAATCTGTTGTACAGCTTACTTATAACTGATGAAAAAAAAAAAAAAAATTAAGTACAATAAAATTTAGATGCAATGAAAGGTACATGTATTTGAATATGCCTCTCCTACATCCCTGGTAACAGCAGTAAGGAGAACACTATGTACATCTACATTCATTTCTGATTAACCAATGGAGTTAAGGAGAAATCTGCTGCAAAATAAGAAAACCACTTTTGTAAATCGGGTGTACCACATTGAACCTTACATGTAATATCTCTGAGTAGTTAATGAATAATGAAGTAAGCATAAAAATTGTTTTCCTTCACATATTTGTTCAGAAATAGAAAACTGACACAGTGAGTTGGCATTCTTCACCCCACAATCTTAAATCACACTAAGGAATCTTTTAAAGATTACTGTGAAATATTCATTTAAATATATTAATGTTAATTAACTTTGTAATTTTCTAGCAGATATTCTGTTTATTGCTGTCTTTCAGCACTAACATATAAGCTGATTGCATCATGCTGAAAGCCTGTTACCTAGTCTAATTTTAACTATTCTAGTTTAGTAAACTAATCTAGTCTAATTCAACTTAAGCTAGTCAAATACCTCATACAAATCAACAGAAACACTTC
This sequence comes from Polioptila caerulea, assembly GCA_013397295.1. NCBI lineage: Eukaryota > Metazoa > Chordata > Aves > Passeriformes > Certhiidae > Polioptila > Polioptila caerulea. The sequence goes on from VYXF01008559.1 coordinate 43,081, forward strand.
CTTTCTTTTTCCTAAATGGCGTGTCATTTTTCCTAATACCTCAACTTTTTTCTCCAAACCAGCAAACTACATTGGAAGTCAGTAAGCAGTTTCTCTGCACTTGCACTTTATACAGTGTTCCCTAATACTTTGCTAAACCCCTGAGTTTTTCACACTAAAATTTTCACATTAGAGATGCCATCCATTTTTGATTGTCAAAAAATGTAATATTTTTTAAGAATTGAAAATTATACCTCTCAAGGTCAGAGTACATATGATTTGTTGTATGAAAGTATAGCAATTTTGTAAGAACTGAAGTGCTCAAAAGAGTTGAAATTCAGCTTTCAAATCTATAGATAATACTAGAGACAACCCCAAAACATGAAAAATATAAATCTAGATTATATAATCCAGAAGACTGTGACCCTGCCAGCAGACAACACGGCAGTAGCAGTCAGAAATCTCCATGCCAGATTCAAAGCAAAGAAGTATTAAAATATCATTTATTAATTGCAAATGGGGTTCCACTGCTAAGTGTTCAGAGATTTATTACCTTCTTAGAAGCACACCTAATACACAACCAGCTTCACAGCCCATGCATCCTTGGCCTGTCAAGGAATGCTTTTAAAAACCTCTTACTTGTTGAGTTAATTTTGAAGTATGACAAAGCTCATGCTCTCATTATACACATCTACTTTGTTTCCTAAAATCATATTCTTACCACAAATAATCACTATTCATCCTAACCTCTAAGTAGACAAAAGTACAATAAATGAAGACGTTATTTCATTATTGTTATTATGTGACTACATTATCCCAATATCATATCCTCTAGCCTGCCAAATGCCATTATGCTCCACTGGTATCTTTCAAAAAAATGATGCAAAGATCTTTTCCATGGTCTCCTGCTTCAGTATATTCCTTTATGTAGTCAAAGTCCCTGGTTCTCACGGGGGATTTCAGTCACACCAACATCTGTTGCAGAAACAAGGCACAAACAATAATCTAAGTGGTGGTTGGAAAGCATTGATGACAACTTTCTGCTACTGGTGATGGAAGGGCCAACCAGAAAAGCTGTGCTGCTGGTCCTTAAACTATATAATGAGGGTCTGCTTGCAGATGTGAACTGTGGCAACCTTCATTACGGTGACCATAATATCATGGAATTCTTGAGGAGGAAACAGCCCTAGGCTTCAGGAGAGTTAACTTCAGTCTCTTCAGGGCCCTTCTTTGAAGAATTTCATGTGAACATGCTCTACAGGGAGGAGGATCATAGAGAGCCAATATTCAACAATCACGTCATCCAGGTTCAAGACCAGTGCATGATAAGCAAGGAACTCCTGTCAAAGCCCAAACAAAGGCAGGAGATATAAGGAGGTGAAAGCAGGGACAGGCCACCTGGGCTGAATGCTGTGATGTTGTCAGAGTATGTAAAAATGTAACAGGGTCCATTTGGAATTAATCTGGCCAAGAACATCCAGGATAACAAGAAGGGCTTTTTCCAATTGCAACAAGAACAAAAAGGAAGGTGTGAGCCTGTTTCTGTGCAGAACAGGAACCATTGCAAGAGAGGTTGCAGAAAAAGCTGATATTGAATGCCACCTTGGCTTCAGTCTTCACTGACAAGACCAGCCCTCAGGAATCCCTGACCCAGGAACAAGGCCTGGAGGAAGACTTTTCCTTGGTTGAGGAAGATTGGCTTAAAGACTGCTTAGGTAAACCTGATATACACAAGTCCGTGGGCACTGATGGGAGTCCCAGGAATGCTTGAAGGAGTTGGCAGACACCATGGCTGGGCTACTCACAATCATCTTTGAAAAATCATGGTGATCAGGAGAGATGCCTGAGGCCTGGAAGAAAGCAAACATCACTTTGATCTTCAAAATGGGCAAAAAGGAGAATCCAGGGAACTACTGGCCAGTCAGCCTCACCTCAGTCCCTGGAAAGGTGATGGAATGGCTCATCCTGGATACCATCTTTGTGCATGCAAAAGACAAGAAGGTGATAAGGTGAGCATGGATTCACCAAAAGGAAGTCATGCTTAACCAAACTGATTACCTTCTATGATGGGACAGTTGCCTGGATGGATGAGGGGAGAGTGGTGGATGTTGTCTACCTGAATTTCAGCAAGGCTGTAGGTACCATGATGTAAAATGCAAAGTCAGGAATATCATCTTGATGAGTGGATGTGGAGCTAGATTGAGAACTGGCTGAATGGCAGATCCCAGAATGTAACAGTCAGTGGCATAGAATTTGGTTGGAGGCCTGTCACAAGTGGTGTCTCCAAGGTTCAATACTGAGTCCAGTGACCTGGACATAGGGACAGGTGACCTCCTGACAGCAGGTCACTGACAGCACACAGCTGGGAGCAGTGGCATATCCCAGAGTGCAGCCTTGACAGGGTCGAGAGATGGGCAGAGAAGAACTGTCTGAAATTCAACAAAGGCAAAGGCAGGGTCCTGCACTGGGGAGGAATAACCCCAAACACCAGCTGGAAAGAGGCTCTGTGAAGAAGGACCTGGGAGTCTGGTGAAGAACAAGCTGTCCATGAGCCAGCAGTGTGTCCTGGTGGCCAAGAATGTTGTCCATGGGTGCATTGGGAAGAGCATCGCCAGCAGGACAAGGAGGATGATCCTGTCCTTCTACTCAGCCCAGGTGAGGCACAACTGGAGTGCTGTGTCCAGCTCTGGGCTCCTCCGGACAAGAGAGACACAGAGCTCCTGGAGAGTCCAGCGAAGGGCTACAAACATGATTATCTTTACCCACTGTTCCCAGTAGTAGCTCAGCCTATCAGGTGTTTATCAGGACTCTCCCACTTTAAGCCTCCTTGTCTCCTTCCTCATGACTGAGAGAGGATAGCAATCACTTATCCTTCTCAGCTCCCATAGTACATTTCTTAAACCTTCAAAAGAAGGAAGTGTGTTTCCTTCCAGGTCAGACCCTTTGCAGAAAAAAAAAACTGAATGAAAAATACATTTTGTTACAGTGTTCCAATCCCCTCTTTTCTTGGCAAAGATGGCAATATGCAGAGACGACTACATCACACAGACCTGTGTCATTTCTTCATCTATTGGTGCCCATCTAGGCAACAGTCTCAATTTAAGGACTTGGGTTCAGAACTCTGGCTCAGAAAATAACTCAATTGCATTTGATGATTCAAAAATTATTGCTTGCCTTTGTGAACACTGTCCAATCAAACATATTAACATGTATTGGCAAAAAGGCTTCAGACTGCTATGTTTTCCCTCCCATTTGTCATGAACCAAAAGCACACACGTATTCAAGTACAACTACTCATCTAAATGGCAGCAAGCTATTTTATTTATATTTATAATATATTATTCCATTCTGTCTGTGTCCTTTGACATGACAAGGAAGTACATTTTACTTTGTCTTTGCATAGAAAAATGGGATCCTTATCCATCCTTTAGGCTCTATGGCACTATTGTGATAACGTGATAATGCAGTAAACACTGCCGTCACTGCCCATGGAAATGCACTCCACACGTTTCATTCAGTTTCAAGCTGTAGTTTGCATGTTGGCCCTCAGCTGCTTGCATTCATTAGATATACAGAGACAGATGAAGCATCTGAGTGTTAGTTGTCTGGTGTGGCTTTTTTAAATTACAGAAATGAAATAACAGATATTCTTAATGAATGTTGCTCAAACTTTCACAACACGTTTTTAGTTTAAAATGGCAAATCCTGCAAAAATTAAATGGTTACATTGTAGAGATAACAAATTGCTAGTATGGAGGAAAATTATTATTAGCCCCTTTTGCATAAAAAGAAGGAAAAGGTAGACTGATAATCTGTGACAATTCTGGCACTGAGGAACAATGGGCTCTGAAAGAACCTGATTCTGCTTTCACCAAATTATAAGCCCCTGAGAGGCATACGGTGTGATTTCTGGAAATTTTGAATGCTTCCTGTGCTGTGCTCTCTATTTGTATTCCCAAAGGGTTGTCTTGTAAACAGTATCGAAAAATAGAGTGCTTCAGATGATCTGGTGTGCCTGAGGTCTGGCAGTAACACTGCTGTACACAAGGTCATGGCTTGTGAGAATGGCAAAGATACAGGAAAGCTTAAAGCTTAATATTCCTTGGGGACACACTATCTACCCCGCACAGAAGAAAATCACATTTTTCAATTAAACTCCACCAACTCTGGAGCAGTGACAGTGTAGAAATAGCTCGCATGTCTACTTCTCTGCTGAGCACTTTGGGGGGACACAGTGACCTTGTGAACCTGGGGTGAGTATTACAGCCATGCTGTGATCAATGCAAGCTTCATCTCCTCTCTCTGCAAAATGGGAGAGGCTCAAAAGGCAGACCATGAATAAGAATGGTAACTCATTTTTCCACACTTCTCATGGCAAAGCACATTCTCATTCATGACCTCTGCAGAAGTCAAGTTCCAGTGCAGTGCAAGACACTCTATCTCACACAGTCACCTGAGGAGCTAAATGTTTCTTTTGAAATACAAATCTTAGAGAGCATATTTCCACATGAATGTATGCATCCACATGTATAGAGGGGAGAGCACACTACCTCAGATTTATTGAATTTTACAATCATTCTTGCAGAATGCAGAAAGTGCTCCAAATTAAACAGCCATTACAGCCTCTCTCCCAACAGCAGCTTTTATCTTTAAAATCTCCTTTAATCCTTAAATTCTACACCTCTCAGCATGCCCCATAGGAACATTATAAATAGATATTAGGGGATGAACAGTCCCAATAAAACCACAAAATTCATGGGAAGCATACGTTATTTCTCTGAGGGACTGAACCACATCAGTCAGCCCACTTCCCAGGCGTAGCCCTGGCAATGACCCTGGGTTAATGCAGCCCTGCTTCAGGCATTCTGCAATCTCATATTGTAAAGCCCATAAAACCAAACTCAAATTTGCCCTCCTATTGCTCATGCCTAATTTTTCACCAACTACTACTGCCATGTCCCAAATGACAAATTCTTCATCAAATCTCCAGACCAAGACCAAGGCAAATGGAAAGCAACAGGTGATTTGTACCTCCACACATTCTCATACTCTTTCAGGGATAAAGGCAGTCACTCAACATACAACTTTACCATTATATCTTGCAACATTTTATTAATTGCCTCACTGTCAGAGAACCCTTCCAGAATTTGCTTAATCAAATTCTCACGCCAGCTAAGCCATGGGGTGCGCCCAGTGCACAAAAATCAGATTTGTAAACATATTTAATTTACTTAACAGGAAGTATGTTCCATGCCAAGTCTGTAGCTGTAGCCCACATCCTTTTTGTAGCCTTCAACATTTGTGGTCTCCCTATATAATGAACAAATTTTGACTACTAGCATATGCTCTTTTACAGTTGGGCCACTAATAAGGCAAAGGATGTCATCAATATTACAGCAGATCTGGCACCAGTTAAAGCAAATCTGCATAGATGAAGGAGCAATCATTAAGGCTTTACAGACACACTTTCCTCCAGAGTGTCTGAAATCCTCCCCACATGCCCTCAAGAGCTGGAGTTCATTTTGATCTCTGATGCAGCTGAAATATGTGTAAAAGCAGGCACAACATTAACCACAGATTGGGTGCTTGAGACAGCATTGTTTTGTTTATTCCAGCGAGTGCATAAAATATCTAGCATTCACGAATCATGTCAGAATGATGTTTACTTTGAACAGAAATATACAATTATCTTGTTCATAAAACAGAAATCCCACTCTCAGCAAGACAACTCAACTCATGGTATTTCTGCAAAGAAATACTACTATAGGGATCCCATTGAACCTTTGGGAGGACAGTATTTCTTCTTTTATTTCCATTCTTTTTTAAGCATACATTTAGCTGATCTAGTTCAGGAATGCATGGGCAAAGCTTCACAGCTCAAAATGAGAAAAACAATATCCTGTAAAAGCAGATTTAACTTTAATTACAAAGCAATATCAAATTTGTACGAACACAATAGGAAAACAGAATTCATTAAACTAGCTTCCCCATGGATTCATAATCTTTCTGCATCACTCAGTCTGCAGGATAAAACACTCAGAATCCTCCTCCAGCAAACGTTTTGGTTACTGCGTAAGCAGGAAATCCTCTGGAGACAGAGAAGGCAGAGGGAGGCTAGAAAATGCAATTTCTTCTGCATCTCAGAAAAGTGCCAAACATTATGTAGGGCACAAACTAGCTCTGCAGGTTCACCACAATCACAGCTCTTCTTGTCTTCTTTGAGTACTGCAAAGTCAGTGAATCGGGAATTTCAGGAAGGATTTACATGTCACTATGCCTACCTGCTTGTTCTTTAAAAAAACAGAAACTAGGAAAGCAGTTTAAAACCCACTTTGATGCAGTGAACAGAACAAAGAAGTTCTTTTCTCAACCGATTACCTTTGTGACCAAGTGTGAAAACATAGAGTTTTGCTTCAAGGGAAAGAGGTTCATAAAAATTATACCAGTGATACCAAGACAGGCAGCAAGGGAAGCACAGAGCTGTCTCTGAGGCGGGAGAGGAGCGAGGGCACCACCAGCAAAACCAATAACCTGCTTGGGAATCAAGAGTAATACATTACTTCTTGGGCCACACCTGTCAATTTCTACCACACTTGGTAGAATTTTAATCCTTCTTGAAATACCACCAAAGTACAGCTTGGCTAAACAGAAGAAGGGCATCAAAATAATTTTTAGAAATTGGTGCCCTCAAAATTACCAAAAGCTCCTCCTGCAAAGGATGGGGAGAAGAAGAAAGAAGGTGAAGGCAGCTAAGTCTACATCTGCGTCTTCCCTGTAATTTTCCAAACAATAAAAGATAAAGCTTTTAAAAGCAGGTTAATGGAAAGACATCAAATGCAATTCAAGTTCTTCCATCATCAAAATACATACTATTTATGGAAAATTGAAAAAGAAAATACAACTTTCTTACAGGTTTTGGATTAGAATGGTAGTTCTGACCACAAAGAAACAAGAGCATTCATAGAGTAAAAAAGAACAGTGAAAAGGCCGATGTTGAAGCTATGAATGAAAGAACATTCAGTTTGTGTCTATTTTTTCAGAACAGCAATATCCATTGAACTACTTATGACCTCGTGACAGAAAACTAGGTACCATTTCCTGGACGTGGTGTGTAAATAAATTCTAGCATGGCCACACACACACAAAAGAAACATTAAAATATGTTAATATTCATACCAAATAATGTATTATCAGTGCTGATTTTAACAGGAACAATGGGAGGTTCAGTTATCAAAAATTGTTTGTTTCCTAATGCTTTGTGAAAGCACCCACATGACCCAGAAACATTTCCATTATTTCTGAACCACCCCAGTATCATGTAGGATTTCACATGACAGTGTAAATAAAAAGTATGGGCAAAAATCTGTATTATAAATACTATAAGTTTTTAACTAAGTTTTTTAAATCTCAATGTTATAATGCATAAATACCATTAAAGCTTTGGAAAAGATTTTTTTAAAAATGTCATTTAGGTTGAGAGGGTTCAGCCAAGCAGACCATGAAAAATGAGATTTTTCATTTTAAAATCAATTAAAATAAATTAAATTTTTAAGAATAATGTAGTTAATGAGCAAGAAGGTGTAGAAATCAAAGTTTTTAAAGTACAAAGTAGTTATTGTAAAACCTGATTCACATAAAAGAATTGTAAAAAGTCCCAATAGAGGCAGTTAGGATATTATAAAAGCCTTACAACTGTACAGACAAATGTAGGAAAATTATAGGGTATGCACCAATATACACATTACCCTATGCAGAGATGTTACGAGAGCAACAAAACATAACAAGCAAGTCAAGGATATTCACAGAGCAAATAAAATCCAAAATATTACCAAAACAAACAAACAAGCCAGCCAACCAACTAAAATAATAATATAAAACACACACACACACACACAAAACCCCAGAAAAACAACTTTCATCCAAAATATTGCATGGAAATTCTAGCCATCACTGTCCAAAGATTAACTCCAGATCATTATCTTTAAATGATGATCCAAAAATGTACCTTGGGGTGAAAAAGTCAATATGACACAAGTAAGCAATGATTTACAGAGTCTATAACAATTCTTTGACTAATCCCTGTGAAATAATTACAGGAATTAACAAACTGGGGAACTGTTTATCAACCAATTTAGTTTCCTGTTTTTACAACAGTATAATGCCCCACTTCCAAAGAAAAAGTAGAAATCATAGCGTGGAAGTGCTACAAAGAGAAAATGTGAAAAAGACTGAAAACTGCCCGGTGGACTGAAGAAACAGGTAATGATAAAGAGGTGCAAACGACGAATCAGATCCTGGCTTCAGAAAAGACTCTGTGTTTAGGCACAGATTTGATATCTTCACCAGTACAGAGAAGCCAGTAAGCCAGGAGTTGCCAAAAGGCGGGAGAAGCGATCAAAACCGCGGTGGCTACAAGAACTGTAATTCCTGCTTCCCCTTCCTCCCCAATCCAACCCAGCCTCCTGTACATTCACAAGATGAATGAGCCTCTAACAGAGTCAGGAGAGAGCAAGTTATTTACACAAACATAGCTGAAACAGAACTTATCCCTTGACACCTGATAGCAAATATGAAATATAAAACAAGGAGGGAAACAGATTAGTAAAAAATACCTCAGTGGCTGCGATTGTAGATTTAAAAGCTATGTGCTCTTTCACTGGAAAGAATTTCTACATAACAGAATGAAACCTAAGTCCAGATGCAAATGCTGGTAAGATGTAACCAATACTGCTATCTTTGCATTTTACCGCATAACGACCAAAATCTCTACACAGCTGAAGTCTTGCTCTCTTCCCCATAAGCACAAAGAAGACAGAGGGGTCTCTCCCTTTATTCAAATAAAGTTTATTTCTGCCTCTCTCTTCTCTGTGGACACTGGCCTTTGGCAGTGTGATTTTCTACATGTCCACATATACCAGCATCCTGCTACTGGAATTTCTCTTCTACAGCAGCATTTTTCCACACTTAACTTAAAACTCAGGCCAACTGCATTAATTACTTCATGAGGTCTCATCATCACAATATGAATTAAGCATTTCCTTACTGTGTTTTCACTGAAATTACACCATAAATTCTTCTGGGCAAGATACAAACCAGCCTCTGATTCTCAAGAAGGTAAGAGGATGAATATTGCTACTTCTTTGGTGTGTATAATACACGAATAAAAAGTAACCAGAACTGTCCTGAACTCACTGTTCTGAAACTGGCTAGATTGGTCTTTTTCTGTTTAGATGTGCCACTCTTCTTGCTTTAATCCCATGAGCCAGTGGCATGGTTTGGTTTGGGGACTGACAATTCCTGTTCAACCCTTTTCTATTCTGGAGGCTGTTAAGTGGCAACTGACAGACCATATGAGAAAACTTCAGAAATCCTGGAAATGTGAGTGGATTCTCCAGTCAAAACAGAAAACCTCCCTGGATATGCACATAGCAACTGGCAGGGGAACTGTGAGCTGCTGTAGTGATTTTATCTGAATGGCTGAATCCGTACACTGAATCACTCACGGCACCATCTGTAAAAGCCTCTGCTGTTCCCTTCCCTTCCAAGGATGGAGCTAAAGAAAACTCACAAGAGCAGGAGCAAGCAGGGTCAATGGGTGTGGTGCACTCCACTGACTAGCACACTGAACATCTCAAGAGAAATTCTTGAAGTCACTAAAGTTCAGGTTGGCACAGCAGAGCTTCAGAGTTTAACTCACACCCCAGCACACTGTCCCATCTAACACAAGAGCAACTATCATCCTCTGACTGTGCAGTATTTATCTTTGTTTTAAATTAACAGGGTGAATGAGAAAGATCAGCTTCCTTTTGTTCTGAAAAGCCAAACAAATAGGATTAGAAGTATGTTCTGTAGCATTTCTGTGGCTTGCATAGCATTCCATAGATAACCTCATCTGCATTTTTGCAAGTACTCTTCAAATAAAGAAACAGCCACATCTCATTTATCAATCCACTCTAGGGCTTGGAGCCTGTGTCCATAAAAATGAAAACAGAACACCATTAACTGAAGTCATGTAGAGTACTTTCATATTAGACTGCTGCTAAGAGCACTCCAGTGAAACAACACACACCACCAAAAAATCAAGACTGTCATCACAGAACAGACTACAGGCACAAATCCAAGATTACAGCCACATATTCTAATTGCAGATATTTTGCAAGCACCTACTAAGACCAGTGTGACTCCTGGTTTCACTATCAACAACTGTTTAAGATCCTCCTCACAATCCTCCAGATTTTCCACTTAAAATGAAAGTGCCATGAACACAGCTACCATTTCACATATTTTAGTATCAAATGATAAAATACATCTTTAGTCACCAAAAAAAGTCTCCTTTTTTCTTTTTTTCCTTTTCAAAAATGGAGACTGCATCTATACTAAGACTACTAAAATCCTGCAAGCATTTTGGAGTGTTGAAATCCATCATCCATGCCAGGCTAACTGCTAGGCCACTGCCTGACAATAGTACTTTTTCTCCTAATCAGCAGTCTTGCTGACTAGTTCCCAGGTAATGACTGGTAGACAGGAGAATCCAGGAACCATTCCCAAATGGCAGATCACTCATAGACACTCTGTTTTGGAGACAAAACTGTTTGACTAGTCTCTGCACCTGGAAACACAAAAAATACACATCATTGCAGTCTGAACTTCACACATCAATATCCTCACAATTTCATCTTATTTATATTTAATAAATTATTTTGGCCTGTTGTAAATTCTTCTGACACTGTTTGGGTTTGGAAGATGAGTGTATTGTGTGTTTGTTTTCATTTTGCAATACCATTTCTTTTTAGCATCCTGTTATGTGAAAGACTGTGAATAGTGATGGCATCAAAAAGGTTTTACACAATGTTGTCAGAAGTTCCAAAGTTATCTTTGCACCATTGCCCTTTTATAGCAAGTCTACAAATTACAACATCAGGAAAAAATTGGTCAGATGGAAATCATCTTAGTTTGTGTTTAAATTTTAAAGTACAATTTTAATCCAAAGAGAGTTGCAATGGGGAAAATATTATTGTGAGATAATATATTTGAAAGGAGCAAAATTCATCTTCAATACAAATCGTTTAGTTCTTCCTGGGGTTCAAGTAAAAAAGGGAAAAATAACAGTATTTTTAATGAAGGTGTTGACTCATTTGACATATGTTCCAAAGGAAGCAGTTAAAGAGCAATGATTTTGGAGCCACTGAATACTTATGTATCCGGCTGCAATTATTTTGAGTCATCGGACTTCCAGCTATTGCAGGAGTTATTTCCATTTGTGAACACTTCTGCTGAAAAAGAACTAAAGGTATACTGCCCTTTACCTTCTCATTTCTGACTGTGAACAGCCTTGAGAAATTTTATACTTTTACTCAACCATATACAGTTTGGTGTGACACATTTTCTCTCAAGTTTCCAGAGGGGAAACTTTTCCTCTAAGTTTCCTAAGAACATCAGTGTTTATTCTTCAGTAACTTCCATAAGCAGCAACTACAAATATAATAATTACTCTTCACACTTGGCTTACTACTGCCACAGAATAGCATCTATCTTGAAATGGTAAGCACACTGAAAATGGCAAGAGCTGATTTTCAATACACATCCACCAAAAACATGTCAGACCCTGAAAAAAGGAAAACAGAAACACTTTGAGGAATTGAATGCCTATAGCTGGAAAAGATTACATTGGAGGAGTGAAGAAAGAAAAGTGTGCTATTATTATTACTGTTGTTGTTATCATTATCAAAATCATTATTGCTATTGTTATTTCATGCCAGAAAGAAGATTTAATTTATTTACTGCTGAATTATTGAAACTGTTTTTTCAGTATCAGAAAAGGAATTAAAAACACGGGTAGAAGAAGTTAAAAAATGTTATTTGTAAGGTCTAGAATGGACCTCTGAGAAAGCAAGGCTAAGGAGAAAAATGAGGCAGTACTGAAGCAACCAAAAGTGAAGGAACAGACAAGAAGCCTCAGCTGAAGGAAGAACTATAAGGAGATATATTCCATATGCAGCAGGGAAAGGCACAGCCAAAGTTGTATGCTGACAGCTTGACTTTAACAGGAAAAGGAGAGGATTATCTGGACGTCATGAACATTGCCAACAGGTTGACATTATCCACACTAGGGAATGGAGGAGAAGTGCAAAAAGAGAGAGAGAACAACAAGAAGATGAAGAGAACCATTTCAGTATGTTTGATTTAATAAGCCAAAATACCCAGAAGAACAAGGACCTGTGCTACAGAAAACAAGCATTTTATCACAGAGATAATTACTTTCCAGTCTTCCAACCCACCTGTTTTTTTTTTGAGGAGGAAGAGAAAAATCAGCTGCCATTTTTCCCATTCTTTAAACTAAGCGCTTAATACTTGAGTTTTTAATATAATATCTGTTACAGGGGACCAGCAAAAACCATTCAAACTCTCCATTCCACCTTCCCATATGAAAGGAATGTCTCCTTCTCTTAAAGTTCACATTTCAGGAATGCTGATACACACTATTAAATAATTTCTGACCTCTACAGGAAATTCAATCTAGGAAAACACAACCAAAATGTGAAAATACATTACTAACTTACAAATTCATTATTTTGGCCAGTTAATTCTGCCATATTATTTCTTCTTGGCTACCTTCTCTATTCAGTCTGTATCAGTGTACTGAATATGCTTATATAGACGAGGGTGTTTCAAGGTACAAGAAAACAGTGGTGAGGTGCCAAAAACCCTTTCAAGATGAAAAAGTGCATGAAGTTCCTGCAAAGTGTTCTGTATTTCACGGGAGCCACTTTTCTACCACAAAGGATCAAAATTATGATTTGCAGTTTGGAGATATAAGCTGTGCTGCATTGTGCTATTGATTTTCCAGCTGCCTTTTATTATTACTTCAGCTCCACCTCTACTGTTCAGCTAGTGTCCAAACATGCCTGACCAAAAACAATGTAAAAAATGTTATGCAAAGCTGAAAAAAGTGAAAGGAGGGTAAAAGTGATTATAGCTACAATTTGAAGTGGCAACTCCTTTTAGCTTGGTCCTTTCATACCTGTATTTTTAATAACTTTTTTTCCTCTAGGCTTCAGCACCAGACACACCAATATATTAAGTTACTTATCACCTTCACTGTTTCTTTTTACTGAAACACACATTTGCCTTCAACCATGGATTGGTAAGTCTTTAAGCACACATGCCTTTATTTACTAGCAATCAAAATATGAATTGCAATGTCAATCACAACACAAAACAAGCAGGCAGTTAAAAATTAAAGGCAAGATTATGGTCTTTAGGACAGAGAATTTTCAGATTTTGATCATTAATCAGACAACATAAGAGTGTGGAAAAAAACTAATTCATCATTAATAAGCTTTAGCCAACAGAAAAGCTGTTCAGCTGCAGTTCAGTATATACTGGATAAAATCCTGAATAAACCAGCTTTGTGAGTATTTTCATTTAAAAATAGCAAGAAAGAACAACAGAGTTCATGAATGGGTGGCAATATGGCAGTATTACACGTAGGTATGGGCCTTTTCTTTATTGGAGACAAAGAAACTAATGTTACGCAAATACCAAGTTTCAGAAACACATATCAAAATCCATCAAGAGAATTAGTTTCTTAATTTTTAATGAAAACTCCCAACACCCTAGTAATCTTCTAGCAGCAAGCTCTATTCCTGTTTCCTTTTCAGCCTTAAAGGAGCTAAGAGCACATCCTCAAGAACTATTAATGTATAAAAACAAAAACAAATAACAAATAAACAAACTGCAACAAACAAACAGAAAATAAATACATTACAGCAACTTTAATCAAACACATGCAATTACAAGAGAGATAGCTTTAACCCATAGGCTTAGCTTAATTAGAAAGTCTTCTCATGTACAACTGTCACCCAGAATACTCCTTATAACAGTACAATTAAAGGCTCAAGCATGAAGTTAGGAACACAAGCCCTAGTGAGCAGTTTCTAAATTGTGTCAACAGAACACAGAAAATAATTCTTCCTAACCTGCATCTCCTTCCTTATCTCATCTTACTATTTTGAACCACTGTTGTATCAATCCAGCAGCTCAAGGCGCTTGCTGGTTACGCTTCTGACATCACTTACAGGATAAATATAAATTCACTAAATCTCCTGCCTTCTGTCTACATAATCCCTTAACCTCTCCCTTTCCACAGCTATAATTCTCTGCCTTTTTTTCATCTCTGGCCTCTCCACTGTTTTCATTCCGCCTTCTCTTTTCATGCTGCCTTCCCTTTCCCACTTATTTTTTCTTAACTCATTGACATTCAGCATACCTTCACAGTGAGACTTGTGGTCACTACTCTTTTACTTCACAGCCTGCTTCAGTGTGTTTTTCTGGTTTTTACATTTTATTGAGGGATGGGAATTTTAAACAGTGTTCTCTGGTTAGCAGATTTCTATTAAATTTAGCATTTGCCTGCTAAATTTGCCTGACACTGACCAAGCAGATAATATTAAGCAAGTAGACAACTTTTCAGGGATCAATGTGCTACAAAAAGAACTAGACAGAACAGTGTATGTCACATTTAGAAGCAAATTAGGAAAAAAAGAGTAAAGTAAGTAAATTATTAGCCAAAGTACAGGCAGCAGTATTCAAACTGCACAGAAGCTGCTCCCAAAACTAGAACAGTAAAGCACAAGACCATTTTACACTATTGAACTATCAGCAACAGAACGAAGGAGCTTTCTCAGATTTAATCACCTTCACTTTAAATTATGCAAAAAAGTTAAAAGGTCTAAGAACAGACCATGAGTAAACCAAAGCTTTATTCAGCTATATTTTCTCCATCATCCCTAAACCAGTTTTTAAAGATAACAACTTTTCCCTGTTCAAAATCTGGACACACATAGAAAGTTTTTTCTTTTAAGCAATGATCAAATAACTATTTTGATACAATTAAAAACTAAAAACAGTATTGTAGCCAATTGATATTTTGGGAATATTAAAACATATTTTTGTACAGGAAAGCTCATACAAAGCAAAACCTGTATCATTAAAAAGGGTCCATTACAATATTACATGTGGGTTGAGGCACAAGAAGACCCAGTCATGCAGTATTTCTACAAATAAATACACAGACAGCAAAGTTCATCCCACTTTCAATAACAAGCTCCAAATGAGACAAAAGCTTCAGTCATGCCAAACTTATCTCCAGTTGTACAGCTGGACCTGAGCATCTCAAGGAATAAAGCAAAACTTAAATTAAGGAGTGAGCAAGCGGCACAGGTTAAATCAAGACTCGGTCTAGGCTATTGTTACTAAAAGGCTAAATTGCTGCATTAAGTTATTGCTTGAAGTCTGCAAAACTGAAAGTTTTCACCCATTACGTCATTGACTCAGAAGAGAAGTATCTCATTAATACCTCCAGAAAGGAGGTCTTCTTGCTCCTCCAGACTCATTTCCAACAGTTTTGAAGACCTACTTCCCCCACTGTCCTCTTTCAAACCTTGTTCCTGTGTTTTATCAGGCAGGCTGCACAAGCAGGTCACCTCTTTCTCTTGCAAATGGAAACAGACAGTGGCCACTGGCCCTTCAGGCTGTTTTTCATAACCTCTCAATTTAAGCTGTGCCACAGCAGCTTCACCCTACTGCTGCTATAAGACTGTCTGACTACAGGTCACAGAGAGCCGTCACAAACAAAAATCATGGGAAAATAAACATCATTGCAAGAATTAGTTAGGTGTCCCCCAGACCCCAGCCCATTCTTGAGTCTGTCACCACTTCATCTATTTTGCAGTCACAAAGTTACTCAGATGAGGAGGACGACGCACTGAATCTTGACCTTTGAGCTGCAAACCTAGCCTTGAGCAAGTTGGTGACCTACATGGCAGCTGCACAACTCAATAACTAGTTGGCTGCAGTCTGAAAATGCATGATTCGCTTGTGATTCTCCCCACACCGCTCCATATGCTGTCACTAGACTATTTGCTAAAAAAATGCAATTTCCAAAGGCAGACTTTATTAGCTTGGTGGCTTGATAAAAACTGCTTTGAAAGAACTTTAATAATAAAAAGAAAAAATTTTCTTTCCTATCTAAACACTGACATTTACACAAAAAGGAAAAGAATACACACATATGCATAATGCAGCTTTTAAATATATCTGCTCCGGCTTATTTTTCCTAAAACTACTTCCCAGTGTTTTAGATGAGTAACATACAGTCCTGGTTGCATATTTTGTCGGGCCAAACATCTACAGTGCATCTGAAAATTAGCATACACCTCTGCCCAGAAGTGGTACCAGGGTCCTGTGATATGAATCTATATGTACAAGCTAACAGCTGGAAAGATACACTTGAAAAAGTGGATTTGGTAAAACTTGGTGTGCTAAACTGCAGCAAATCATATCTCCCCTCCCTTTTCCCTGAAAATGCACAGCTAGTATTTCAGTTGTCACATTCCTCACTGCATCCTGTGTCCCTAGAAGACTCTGATGGCATTTCTCAGTGCTGTAGAATTAGGCTTTCTTATCCTCTTAATGACCAAAACACAGCTGTCCAACATGTTCCAGCTGGCATCTCTACTGTTAGCCCAGCAGTACATCTCAAGTATTTTGTTCCACTGAACAAGAACATCAATGTGCACATATAGATCTAACATGCAAGTTTTTCATTAAAAAAAAAAAATAGTATTGCTAAAGCTCCTAGCAAGTCTTGTCCACACTATGAAGTACAAATACAGGTCTGACAAAGAGACTAAAAATACAAAATATTGAGTGGTATGTGATACATAACTAGATTCGTTAGTCTAGTGTCTTAAAAGCTATGTGCACGCAGGAGGATAAAGAAACAACCTGGGTTATTTCCACATTTTAAATGTTTTTGCCAGTGTGCATACTCAGGAAAACAATTTCTAAATAAGATTATAACAGAATTCAATCTTCAGACTTATCTTTAGAACTCTAATAGTTAAAACATTGTCAACAGTGATTTTTCTCCTGCCTGCAGAATGAGCCACAACAATGCAATACCATACAACTGGTTCTGAGTTCATTACCTCATCTTGCCCAACACAACACCTAAAGTAACTCTTTTTTCCTACCCTGTAGGCATTAAAGAGAATACTCTTAGCACGTGTAAATCTGTTGAATACTTCAAACCTAAAGAGCTGTCATAACATCATCTCAGATTCCGGCCTTAAATTTAAGATTGCATAAAGAGACTAATTTTTAAAGATGTCAAATAAGTTATGCAAATCTTGCATTAAGTTCCAAGAAAATACTCTGAACACCATGCTGCTTCTTACCTAATAAATCTTATAACCATGATCTTCATTAATAAGAGCACTAGAATGATACATGTACAAAATGTTTTCAGTAAATTCCTGTTACTTCCAGGTTACATGCTGTTCAAGAGTAACTAGTATGCAACCATGGACTGGGAGAGGAGTGTGTGTAGAGCAGCCCTGCCCAAGGGATCTGGGGGTGCTGGCCGGCAGCAGCTCAGGGTGAGCCAGCAGTGTGTGCCCGGGCAGCCAGGAGGGCAAACCCCATCCCGGGCTGCAGCAGACACAGCATCACCAGCTGTGCTTGGGATCATCCTGCTGGATTCACCCTGGGTCCTGTGTGCAGTGCTGGGCCCCACAGTGAGAGAAGGGTGGGAAGGTCCTTGAATGGGCCAGAGGAGGACAACAGAGCTGGTGGAAGGGCTGGAGGGCACATCCTGTGAGGAGCGGCTGAGGGCTCTGGGTTTGTCTGGTTTGGAGAGAAGGAGGCTCAGGGGTGACCTCATTGCTCTGTATGGCTCCCTGAGGAGGGGACCTGGAGAGGGAGGTGCTGCTTTTTTCCTGGCATCCAGCAACAAGAGATGTGTTCAAACTGCATCAGGGGAGGCTCAGACTGGACATCAAGAAACATTTCTTTACCAATAGGGTGGCCAAATACTAGAGCAGACTTCATGGAATTGATGCCTAGAACCTGCCAGTGCCTTTAAAAGAGACACTTGGGCAATGCCCGTCAGTAACAGGCTTTATGTTCTGGTCAGCCCTGGAACAGTCAGGCAGTTGGACTAGGTGATTGTTTTAGGTTCTTTTTAACTGGAGCTATCTTACTTTATTCTGGTGTTAAATAGCTCTGTTGGAACTAACGAAAATCATAATTTGGTCCAAGTAAACACAGAACATTCATTTCATGACACTTGGAGTTTTCAGCCATGATGATCTTAGTATACGATTACGAACTCCATTTAAAGCTGTAGTTTTTTCTATCAGACAGACAGAAAAACAAACTGTGAGTGACAAACGACTTCCTAAATGACCACTCACATCTTCTGATCTGGAAATTTCAGAGGGTAACTTGATTTCAATGCTCGCAGTTAAATCTGTAAGAATCTGCAAGCTTTCCACAGTGTAACCAGAGTTACGGTTTCTGTTAGAACACCTGAAATACCCATACTTTCACACATTACAAACATTGCTGCTCCACCAGAAAATCAGACACTCTTCACTGCTTGCATCCTTATCCTTATTACTTGAAGGAATAAAAAAAAAGGGACTAAGTAATTAGGAAGAGGTACCTACGGCGAAATAGATTTTTTTTTCCCAACCACACAGCAACTACTATCACTGAAAAGCCGGCCAAGTTATCTTTTGTCTTGGATGAAGAGGAAGAGGGGGCAGAGCTTCATTTTGAACTCTGCCCGCTATCTCGGTAACGGCGGTTCCCGACACCGCACGCCGCGGGCCTTGCTTCCAAGGCAGGGTTTTCCTGGTATCGGAGAGCGAGTCCTCCCGCGCATTGGCTCCGTAGCCTGCGGTGCCGTCCGGGGCGCCCCGTTACCGCCTCGCGGGACGGGGAAGTCGCCGCCGGGATTTCCCTCCTCGCCCGGGCCACCGCAGCCCAGAGCGCTCCTCCTGCCCGCGGAGACGCTGTGCCGGGGTGCCGGAGCCCGACGGATCCCGGGGCTCCGGCAGCGGCCGGGTGGGCTCCACGCCGCGCCGTGCACCGCCGTGGCGCAGCACCGGGAGGCGGC
>VYXF01008559.1:62402-74174 GCA_013397295.1 Polioptila caerulea
CAGGATGCGCTCCGCTGGCCGGCCTCAGCATCCTCCTGCGCCCGCCCCCGGCATGGCACGGCACGGCCCGGCACGGCACGGCCCGCAGGGGCACCTCTCCGCCCTCACCTGCTCCTCCCGCTTCTCCGCCCCACCGGTCCCGGCTGGGCTCCTTGCGCGGCTCCCTTTCCTCGGGCTGGCAGCGCCCAGGGGGAAACGGTCAGCGCGATTTTTTGCCTTCCCCGCCATGGGCGTGCCTCGCCTGGTTTTGAGTGCACCTGAGCGACTGGTACTGGCGTGGGAATGCCCGGTGCCCTGCAAACGGGGGACAGCCCCCAGGCTGCAGGCGGGCAGTGGAGTCCCCACACTGCCCGGCCGCCCATGGCGTGAGTCTCCGGCGCATCCCAATACAGCCCGAGGCAGGAAGGGAAGCCTGTGGAATACATATAGAGAGTCCTATAAAGAAACCTCACCAAAGACGAGTGCACCCTAATGAAACAGAAAACAGAATGTAACTTACTGTAAGAGTGCAAGCCTGGAAACTTCTTTCCTCAGGGAAAAAAATGACCCATTAGGGAGCACAGTCACACCTCATTTGTTGTCTAAGTGGGAAAGAAAATAAAGCATCCAGGGGTTTCCCTATTATGTTCTCCATCACAAAAGGGCGTACACATTTGTTTAAAACCTTGCTGCCAGAAAGCAAGTACCAAACCTAACCAGCCTTGAAACAGGGATCAGCACTGTGTAAAAATGAGCACTTTCCTTTGAAATATGAAATGGAAACCAGCCAGGACAAAATGGGACATGACTGGAAGTTTACAAATATAAAAGAAGCACGGACAGTCACACAGAAGGTGCATTTCAGTTATTTTACCTAGTTGTCTGTGATTACCTGTAAAAGTCCACATTTTGAAAATAGTTCTGTGTGAATGTGTTGTTCTTTTAAAAAAGCCTAAGTGCAGCTACAGCTGCAAGCTCTTCCTTTGGCTTTCTGCTGGACTGCTAGCAGCAGGAAATACAGGCAACCACAAACAAATGAGAAATATATAATGCTCACTACCATCAGCTAATAAATATGCAAAGCCCTTTAATGTGGAACATAAAAGAAAAGCTATAAATACATGCTTCTCAGAAATGATAAATGCTTTCAATTGTATAGTGAATAGTGAAGAAAACCAGTGAGTATTTAAAATAGATTGTTCACCTCAGCAGCCACAGTCAGCCCACAAGTTATGGAAGAAGGTCCTTATCAGCTGAGATATCAGATGTGGACACCCACTCATTAATAATAAAATAACACTTAATGTCTTACAGTCCCGGAACATGGGAACTCAATAGCAGGATTTAAGCCCACATGCAGATTGACTCTCAGGTGACACAGATTTTCCTGCTTCTAATAGAGAAGGAATCTTTTCATTTTAAGCCAAGTATTTTAGCTTTCCTTAAGTCTCTGCAGCACACATTTCTCCACTCAGAAGGGTAATCATAAGAGGGAGCTGAGCCAATGATGAAGATTTAGTGAGCAGGTCATAGTCTACCACTGCCTGAAGGGGGTCTTTGCTTTTCCTTCAGGTGCACATGGAGAGGGATAAGCTTTTCAGGAGTTCTCAGAGCTACAGCAACAGTGATGACTACCACATGAAATCTTTATCTCCAAAGTGTTGCAAAACAAGTGTGAACTAGTGTGTACCAACAGCAGCATAGCTGCCTGAGCACAGAGCTCACCAGAATTTTACTCGCCTGTTGTAAAAACAGGTCACTCTTGTCTTTTTGGTCATTTTATTTGCCTCTTAAATACCTCATGCCATGTTGACCCGAGGTGCCTGAGAACTCTGTGAGACAAATAACCCATTTCTAAGTTTCAGCTACCACGGCAATAGTTTTTACTGTACACAATGTGGCAGCCATCTAACAGGAAGACATCAGATAAATAAAACAATCAAAATCAAATAGTCCACCAAAAGAGAAGAAACAAAGAACAACCAAAAAAACCCAACCAAGCAATGGAAGTTTTTTTGGTTGAAAACCTAGCACTCTGCCCAGTTGCAACTTCACAAAGTAAATCCATCAGATGAATTTTGCATCACATACTAGGACTATGACCCCTTCCTTATTCAAAAAGCATCCTAGACTTTTTTTTTTCCTTACAAATAGAAAGCTCTTAAAGTTCTCTTAGCATTGTAAATTACGCAGAAAAAAACCCACAAACTTACCTCAACACACATCATAGTGCACCCTTTTTTGCCCAATCTTGGAGGCCAAACAGTCCTCATGCAGCTAGTGTTTGGAAAGACCACCTGAAAAGTCAGGTACTTGAAGAACTGGCATTAAATAGTATGGTAAATATAAGAAAATACAAAGCAACACATAGATAAATTAATTTCAGTAATCAGAAAATGCTGAACTGATGGAATATATAAGAAAATATGTTGCTTGAAGTTGCAGAATGTGCTTCTGACTCAGGGGAAGGTTTCTGTCCGCTGCTGTTACTGCCAAGACCATGGCATGTTATTGAGGGGTTTATTGAAGCACTCACTTGGCTTTGTACTGCAGATGTTTTGGAAGTTCTAATGGGAGATTTCATTACTAGGTAATATCAACTGCGAGAAGGGGTTGGTGATGGGCAGACACATGCTTGAAAAGCATTTGAGATTCATAAGTCTCAGAACCACTCAGTGCAATAGCCACATTCCCGTTCTTTCTTCATCTAACCGGTCACTGAATGGCTTTGCTTTGCGATGGGTACCTGTGCGTGGCCTAAAGGACAGTAGCCTACTTTGCCAGGAATTGCTGCCAGATACAGTTATATTTAGGGACAGCAGGGAGCACTAATGAGCTTGAGCAGAATTTTGCTATCTGGACGATTCTACATGGAGCCAGGTTACAAAATATAATAGTCCCTTCAGTGACTGATAATAACAGCAACTTAAGCTTTTCCAATTAATATTTATAATTTAACCAAATATATAGACATTTGATTTGGATTTGTTTGGGTTTTTTCCAAATACTCGAAGACTAATCCATAAATACAACTGCTATGGCTGTAAACACTGCCTGAAATGGGTCAGACCTTGAGTTCCAGCACGAGTAGGCCAAACACACAAATCACTGTCCCCACAGGGCTGCTCTGTGTGACACACTAACCTCCTTCCCCGAGGCCCACAGCTCCCCATGGCCGTGGGTCCCTCACAGTCAGCTCATTAGCACGCACAGCAGCCATTGCCCAGAGATCATGGTGCCATAAGTAAATGGTGACTTATTTGTGAAGTCTGTGACAGTTTAGATATTACACAGTTCCCTTCTACAATAGGATTAGGAATGCCAACACTAAAATATTTCAGCTGAAGACAATCAGTCTGAGCACTAGGCTTCTCCAGAACGTATCCTAAAGAATGGGAGGTAGGGGTTGAGCTAGCAGCGAATCAATAGTTCAGGGAGTAGGTTCCTGTGGTCAGGAAAGTGTGAGTTTTGCTGTCAAAGGCACAAAGTCCACAGGAAAGCTGGCTTCCTAGGTGTCCTAGAGATCCTGTTACACAGCAGAAGGTTTGAATGACCTCTAAAGGACGTGGTTCACAAGGCAAACAAATCACTCATACCAAGGCCACAATTTTTTTGCATACACTTTGTTATCTTCAAGGGGATTGCCTTTGAGACACACACTGTATATTGTAAAATGTATCTAGTAACTAAGCTGAAATTAGCAGTGAGGCAATTGAAGGGCTGGACAAAATACGCACACAAAATGTGAAAACAAATAAGAGATTCAACACATATGGGATCTCTTTTGTTTCAATCTCAGGTAGTGATCTAAATAAAGCACTTCAGATAAAAAAAATTGGGAAAAAAAAAGCAGGGGGTTTGCATCTCAAAATATAAGGTTTCTTATAAGTAAATATTACACCAGTAACTTGAAAACTGTAAATAAAATATTAATACATATATCTAAAAAGCCCTAAGAGTATTACAATATACATAAATTACAAAGAAAAAGATATTTAAATAGCAAAAGTTCTACTGTTCACTGGGGGCAGAGTTGAGTCAGAAGGTGAAACTTGAATTCTCATAGGGTTTCTACTTTCTTTTGCATTACAAAATCAGTACAAAACCATCGCATATTTGCTGCATGAATGAGAAGGCAACAAGATACCTAAAATACTACATTATTTGACAGCAGTATAAAAAGACTCAGGATTTTCATGCTTGTACTCCAAAGGGAGCTGTCACTCCCTAAAATCCACTTAAAAATGCAGGGCTGTCTGTGATATACTTGGCCACAACTGCCCCAGTAAAAAAGACCTGGAGTGTTATTGAAATCTGCAGGGCTGTCTTGCAGCCTTCATGGTGCTGATGGTGCTGTCAGCTTCCACCTTCCTTGGGTGCACCCCAACCATAGCTTACAGGGGAGAAGTGGTGAGTCAGAAATAGGTACTTTCTTCCACTGCTTAAGTTTAGCAATCTATACAAAGATTCAGAACAAAGTACAGGAAGAACATTACAGTACTGCCTTCCAGCACAGATTGACAGGTTGAATTTACTTACAAACTTCTCAGCAAATTTCCTGCAGATATCATCTGGAAGCTCAAACCCCAATCAGTATTTGTCTGAGTTAAACTGGATTGCACAATGCCACACTTGAAATTTGCTGATGGGAGCAAACTTCACATTGATTTTAATCTACATAGTACAACTACCAAAAAGGCAAATGTCAGCTTTCAGCCTTTGGTTTGGAGCGTACAAAGTCAGTGAGATGATTCTTGTGATTCACTGGGTCCTGAGACTTGCCAAGATTTTCTTATCAGTAGGATCAAAATGTTTCTTGGGTACACTCTTCTCTTTTCAGGGAATATATAGACAATTATTCTAATCTAATTCTA
This sequence comes from Polioptila caerulea, assembly GCA_013397295.1. Classification (NCBI taxonomy): domain Eukaryota; kingdom Metazoa; phylum Chordata; class Aves; order Passeriformes; family Certhiidae; genus Polioptila; species Polioptila caerulea. Next base: position 67,256 of record VYXF01008559.1, read on the forward strand.
ATCTAGTGTCTCTAATATCCTTCTCTGGAGAACAACAGCATTGTAGTCTCCATTTCTACATTTTTAAGTAGTGACTCTCCTCTGAGGACCAAGTTTGTCCCCAAAAACTTCTTTCACTACAGTTTGTATCTAGCTGCTTTCACACAATCCATGCAGTACTCTAAAAGGCTTCTTAATAGCCCCAGAGAAACCTGGCAGCTACCACTGCTAAAAGGTTTTGCATGTGACACAACCAGGGGTTTCAGAGGTCTACACTTAATTCAGTAACTAGAAGAACCTGATTGTGTCACGCTGAATGCAGAGTGGCTGCCACATCCATATATCTCATTATATCTCCATATACCTCTATGATGAATTTTTTTAAAAATTACCATACCAATGATTTGGTAATGCAAAGAAAAGGCATTTCTCATCTACCTCTTGATCAAGCTGCAAATCACAGCTCTGTTCTCCTGACTGTATTTATGCATAGACAAAGAGTATAGCAATCTGACCAACAAAAAAAGTTTGTTTTTTAAGTAGGTAGAGATATATTTGCAGGCAGTGTTGATAATTGGATAAAAGAGATATTGCCTATCTGTAGTGTGAACAGTTCTTCTTTTGTAGAATTTGTCTAAATAAATGTTTAGTAAGACTCCAATTCAAATACAGCCTAATGTTATAACAAATAACCACATTTATTCAACATTATTATTGCATTATTGATCCTTACTGTAACAACAGCAGTCATCATAAAATATATAAAAACTACATGAGCATCAGTTACCTGTTGCCGGCCAGTCCAGCAAAATATTCAGAGCCAAGCTTTGAAGAGATCCCAGCATCCCAAAAACCCTGTTTAAGGAGCACACAGAGAAACAGACCCCACCACACACCTTTCTGTGTATCCTTTTATACTGTTCTTGTTACTGTGTGGAATTTGGATGCACATGGACAGAATTCTCTTGCAGTAACATCATGTTTCCATGGCTGCTGCACATGCACTCTGAAAGAGCTCCAAGTGAGTTCTGGCTGGTTTTATAGTTCCTTTTCTTCTTTTCGGGTTATTCTGACTTTTAATATTCTCAGCATATGATTAGAATTTTACATCTTTTATCTGCAGTGGTAGTTGTGTAACTTCAAATATGTTTATAGTACTTTTCCACCCAGGAATGATCCTTAAAATTGAGGTCTATATGAGGAACCATATTTTATACAATGTCTAATCTGCATAAATCAAGGAAAAGTCCAGCAAAATAAAACTTCTGCTTTGCAAAATTATATCAGGTTCCTCGTGTATTTTGTGAACAAAGTAAGTATTACAGGAAAAACGTGTATGATATAAAACATGTATTTCAAGTTTGTTCATCTTGTCAGCATCTAATCTGTATCGAGAATCTGTTATTAAAGTAATTAGCATCATGATTTTTAAATAATATGCAACAATATTCAGTTTCTGATACAGCTTTCTTTATAGCTTCTGGGTTCTGTCAATAATTCCTTTCCAAATTATTGTAGTGACTGTTGATGTTTATTGGTCTGGCTCTTTTAATTATATAAAAGTTAATATGCACAGGATTTGAAGTTGCAATTAACTTTGTTATTAAACCACCTTGCACATGAGGGCCTCTATGCCACAAGAGCTGTGTGCTTGTAAGTGATTGCAAAATGGAGGCTTGTCTACCCAGGGAAGAGATGTGGACTAACTACACGGGAAGAAGTCAACAGAGATGCTAAGAGAGCATACTTCAAAAGACTTCAATAGTAACTGTTTAGAAATAGTAATCTTATTACCTCCTATTAGAAGCAGCATTTTAAGATGCACATTCGCCCTGCCACTTTCCAGAGCCAGCGGGTGGCTCCGTCTCACTAATCCTTTGAGTGCTTCCAAAATTAATGGTTCTACATCAGTGCATACTGTTGGTGTTTTAAGTGATGTTGAAATATAGACTGCATAACTTTTCCATTCTGGATCTTATGACACAAATACAAGATCAGAAGATAAAACAATAAATCTGTTGCAAAACCTTTACTTCCAGTGGAGGCCAGAATCTTTTAAAGTAACAAAATACTCCTGTAGAAGCAACTTTTATTCTCACGGGGACCAGAATAAAAACAGTAAAGCTCTCCTAGACGCTCTTTTAAGCTCTGCCTTATTTCTTTTTGAAGAGACAAAAGAAAAGAAAATAGTCTTTCTATTTATCTAACTCTGTGGTCTTCTTATTTCCAGTCTTTCCCTACAGTAACACAGTAAATACTCCAGACTGCCCATGACTGTGGCCTGCTGTGCACTACCTCTGCTAGCAGTCTTCCACACCCAGGCAGAAAAATCCATGTATTTTCCTGCCTGTGCTCTGAGGGTCAGACATAACCCCTTGCCTCTCACTGTCACTTTTGAATCACACTGCTGCAGCTCTAGTTGTTACTCTGGACTGAAACAACAGCAATATTCACATTTTTTATACTCTCAATATGGCAGATAAGAAAAATGTTATTTTACAAACTGTTTCCAACAATTTTGCTTTTTTGAGCACTTCTCTGGAGTATTTATTTTAATACACTGATTTTGATCACATCATATGAAGAAATTTTTATGTGGTAAAATACTGTGATTTCTTGTACACAATTACATTTGGTAGGACTTACGTGCAAAACTGGAGTTGGTATTGAAAGATTTAACAAGATTGCACTGGTAAAATTAAGTCCATAAAGTGAAAACTTAGGCTTCCCTGTACAGAAATTAGTGAGCTAAGACATGTCCAGGTTGTACTATGGTACGATGTACTGCATTTGTCTTTCATCTATAACTAGGCTTAGATGATTTTGTCATTCTCAGATTTGCAACTAAACTGAGAACATACTTGTGCCACAAGCAACAAAGAAAAGCTGCTCCTATTCCCTCTTACCTGTTTTTTGGTTTTTTGTGTTTGTATTGCAAACTTAAAAAATAAGATTAGTTATTTACAACGATCCTTTTTTATTTCATGAACATTATACCCTAAAACTTTGCGCTTCAGTATAAAAAAAAGGGATGAGGTAATATATACAAATACTTAATGTGATTTTAAAAACATTTAACAGCTTTAATTTGATTTACTGATCCCAAATGTCTGAAAGTTTGACTCATTTATCAAATTGATGATATTTTTTCTCAGTATTGGCAAATCCTGTTGGGTGAAGAAAGCCATTATGCATTAACCTCTCCTCAGAAAGGATTTTAGACAACGTATTGACTGATTTTGCATAGCATAAAACAAATTCTGAAAATAGTTGGTAACGTTCCAGTCAACATAGCTGCAATTTGATGATTATTTACTTCACAACGAAGACTAACTGTGACCAACAGAACACCACAGCATAGCTTCTTTTAGCTACTCTCCTCAGAGTGAACATACTGTATTAACACTCTCTGCCTTGTATTTACTATCAATGCATGTTCAGGGTTTGATTTGAACCCCTACATGACTCCATAAATTTGGGTCTTAGCTGCTTGAAAAACAGTCTTACTCCCCTTAAGATTTAGGAAGCTCAGATTAATCAACGTATCTGAACCCCAATTTTTATAAGAAGCAGAAGTCCATGATGATGGATCTTCCTGGCAAGCTTTAAGAGGCCTGTGCACTTTTACAGTAGTTCACCATTATACCATGATAAGTTTCCTTTAGGAATTTCCATGGGAATGGTTTCTTTCTACTTTGAATTCAGCAATATTCTGAATATACCAGACATTTCCTACTATCCATGGGAAGAAGATAGATACAGTAAAGGCAAACAGAAATAACTCCAGGAAAATTAAATTCTCTCATTCATATTTCATGTTATCCTTCTCTAAAATAGGCAGCTAATTTAAGTAGAAGATGAAGCTTTACTGAATTCCATAAATTCAATATTAGTCAATTAGTCAAACCAGAAAGGCTCAGAAAGACACTGAAAATACTCCTAATAGCCATAAAATATACCAAATGCCATTTTAAAATGTATTTAAAGATCCAGTGTCTGTAAAATTCTTTTAGGGCTGAGAAGTATTTGATAAGTTTTCTGGTAGGTATTCTTAAAGTTTTTTGGCTTTTAGTTCTAGAATGTTTGTCACTCACCATTATATTGTAATTTCACCTATTACTAAATATAATAAATAAAATATCAGAAGATGTTTATATGCCATTGTCTCTTATTTCAGCTATGTGAATGTAGTCTGGAAGTCATGAAATTATACAAGATTTTTTATATAACTACGTCAGAGATTCGGAATCAAGTTCTACATTCTGACAACACTAAAAATAAAAATAAATTTAAACAATAGGGAGAAGGCACCCATGCCACCGCCAGCAAATGATATTCAAAGAAAAAGCACCAGGACAAATTCCCTAAGGTGTGTATATATATATCACTAAAAGATGAAGACTAATATGAAACTCTTCCATGTTATTAAAGAAACAAATGTAAAAATATTTAATAGTCCTATGACTAGAACAGAGTGAAAGGGAAATCACTCACATGAAAAGGGTCCACATATTTTATTGGATCTACAACTTAATTAGGCACATCTTAGATGCTTAACTAAAGCATATGCAATCTGATGCTGTTAAGTCAATCACTTGGCTGAGTTTTATCCAGTCATCTCCCCAACTGACTACTAACATGAATTATATCTGCAAAAATCATACCAGCAACACAGGCAGGAAGCCTGAATGTAATTGCCTCCTTCACATTGCCCACAGGCCCTTGTGTTTGTACAATTCAATCAGCTTTCTCCAGATCTTTTTCCTCTCCCATCAGCAGCATCTGCTCAGCACGTTGGTGCCTGCAAACTCTGCCAGTGCATGCTCATGTTCTTCTGTCCCAGGATTGAGTAAAAGAGAGCTCCTGGCAAGACTTCCTGCACAAAAAAGGATGTAAAATAGCTATTAGATAACATCACACCAGTCTAATATGGTTCTTTCTCCAAAATGCAAGGAATGAATGATGAAAAGGTATCAAATAGAGTAGCTTGTTAAAGCTGTTTACAACAAAAGCCACTGAGTGTGCACTGTAGGCAGGCTAGTCAGTTGCTATTTATGATAGCAAAATCTGGGGAATTGTTGTGACAGAGCAATTAAAAGTTCTAATTCTGGGAATGGGAATAGCAATTGTGATGTTTCCAGGGTCAAAAGTGACTGCTGGTATTTCTGAGCTTGTTCATTTGGATCTCCCAGGAACTCTCATCCAAATGAAGCATTTTCCCCTGTCTCACAATTAATAAGCTAACAAATGGAAAAGATGCATGCCAATTCAATTACTTTAGCATAATCATACAGCTATTACAGCAAAATACGTATCCAGTCACATGGCGCCTTAAAGAAATCATTGTAGTCTGCTAGTAATTTGAGAACTGGCCTGTTTCAGTAATAGCATATTAACTTCAAAGGTTCTGGTCTTCGTTAAGAATTTCTTAATAGATATGTGAAATACAGGCAGTTCCAGATCTCAATTAAATAGTCAGAGACAGGCAATAATTAAAAAAAAAAAAATATTTATAATATTATTTGAAGTGCTATGCAAAGGAACTGAAATTTCACACAGACTGGGAGACAATTTACGTTTTGAGAATTTATTCCGAGGCTTGATTGGAAGGAAGCACACATCATGCCCTCCTGAAGTCACTGTCACTGGATGGAGCAGTTCTTAGAGGCACAGTAGATGCTTCTCCATCACACAGGAAGATTTCGACACTGGTCGGCATCATCACTGCATTTGATCCTTGCAGAGCTTTAAAAATGTTGCAAGGTCCGCTATTTGTACTTGGTAATAGCAAGAATACTTGCTATCTAAGAGAATTTCCACAATTTACCACAATCTTGCCCCTCTTCTCAGCCCTGGTGAGGCCACATCTGGAGTGCTATGTCCAGTTCCAGGCTTCACTGATCAAGTGAGTCATGGAGCTCATGGAGCAGATCCAGCAAAGGGCTACAAAGATGATTGAGGGACTAGATCATTCTTATGGGGAAATGCTGAGGGAGTTGGACCTGTTCAGCCTCGAAAAAAGACAACTGAGAGGGTACCTCATCAATGTTTATCAGTATCTGAAGGGAGGGTATCAAAAGGATGGATCAGGCTCTGCTCAGAGGTGCTGAGGAATAGGATGAGAGGCAATGGGCACCAACTGAAACACAGGAAGTTCCACTCAAACATCAGGAAGCACTTTGTTACTGTGAAGGTGGCCGACCACTGGAACAGGCTGCTCTGAGAGGTTGTGGAATCTCCCCCGCTGGAGATACTGAAAAGCTGCCTGGACGGAATCCTAATACGCTCTGTGGGGTGCTTGAGCTTGAGTGTTGGACTAGATGACTCCAACAGAGGTCCTTCCCAGCCTTACCCACCAAGCAATTCAGTGATTTAAAAGTATGACTGGATCAATGCTTTAAGAAATACTAAAATTAGACATGGCATGGCTGATGCCTTAATTAAATTTTGAAGGCGGATCTTTATCACCAAAGGGTAATACAGAATTCAGTGGGCATCAATGCACACTTAAACATGCACTGTAGAAATTATTGTTTCTATTAAATTCGCGTGTGTTGCTGAGGATGTAAACGTTGAATTCCCTGCTAGGAATCGCTGGAAGAGAAACGCCCGACCAGACTGAAAAGCCTGCGACAAAGAGGGCTCGGGAGAAGATCAGGTAACTTCAGCACAAGGAGCGACGGCGGGGAAAGAGAGGGGGGACACGACACGGGTGTCCCGGGTTCCCATACAAGCCGAGCGGGTGACGGCCCCGGGCGGCCGCGCAGGGCGGCGGGGCAGGAGGAGGCGCCTCGGCCGCTCCCCGCACGGCGGAGGCCGAGGGCGGGCCGGGCAAAGGGGCGGCGGCAGAGCGCGCTGAGCCGCCATGGTGCTGGTGGTGGTGATGGGCGTCAGCGGCTCGGGCAAGTAGGTACCGGGCGGGGGGGGGGCGGGGGGGGGG
>VYXF01008559.1:77351-104375 GCA_013397295.1 Polioptila caerulea
ATTGCAAGGCTTCCACTTTGCTTTTGTTCCTAAAATCTTCTGGGAGATATCCTTAGCCAATTTAACTGAAAAAAATCTGGATTCTGGTTAAAAACTTGGATCTTTCACTAGTGTTTGGAAGCTTGTGTGTTGTCTGTAGCAGCATTGTACACTTGAATGACTAAACCACTGGTGCGTGGTGCTCAACAAGAGGAAAGCACCTCTTCTGAAAAATGAGAGGGGCAAAATATTGAGGGCCTTCTTGAATGCCAAGGGGAAGTTACTGTGTAATGGCAGCAACAAAAAATGGTTGCATTTATTTGTGCATGTTATCATTTGTTGTGCTCACCCAGCAGGAAGAGCACTGCAAGATTAAATGGGAGCAGTTGTTTAGTGCTCATTAGGCAGCTTAAAATTTCAGATTAAGTAAGCATCTGATCGATTGCTCACATTGTGTTTGCCTAAGTAATGGGCAAAAGTTTTGAGAAATTGTGGTTGTGGTTACCTTTATTTGTGAGTGCTACAGACATAATTATTGCAGATAACTAAATTTAGGTCTGTTTCTGAAAGCTTCAGCTTGGATCCAAAATGGGGATGGGGTGTGTGTATGACACTGTATCAGGGGAAAAAAATAACAACTCTAGCTCTATATTTGAATAGTATAATAGAAGCAAGAGGTAAGTTGACTGTCCTTCAGAGATTTACAAGGTGCGTGCTGGACTCCCATGAGGGACCTGTAATATAAAAAGTAATATACGACTAAAAGCATCTTATTCAGAATACGCTTAGCACTTTTTATTAGCCTTCACGCAGTGGTAGCAAATCTATATAGAAAGACAGAAATTGAAAACTGAACTTGCTGTACGGTTAAATGCTAATTTTTACCTCTAGTCAAATATCTGACATGCTAGAAGTAATTGTTTCAAATTAATTTCTGAAGAATTTTTAACTAACTTGTTTTCTTTCTAGGACAGGATTCCTTGGCTTTGCACATTACATGATATACTAAGGAGGTAAGAGAATATCTAGTTATAAAAAGTTTTAACTAAAACCAGAAGTACCAGAAGTGTTTTTCCCCACTGAGTTGCAAAGCAGAAATTTAAGTGGTAGTATAAAGAAATTCTACAGGTAGTAAAGTCATTCTATTTTTACAAATCTAAATTGTCGTAGTAATTGCTGATGGTGAGGTAATCCCTGAGAAATGAAGTGGGAAATTGTTGCCAATGGTAATTGGTTTTTTACTATCTGTGTAAAAATAATATCAAGGATCTGTCAAGTTTGTTTGACACTGTTTGTTTGCTTGAGTGTACTCTGTTAATTTGCAGATAATACAAAAAGGGGAGGAGTAACTGAGGTAGAGGGACCTTGAAAGAAATGGAAATGTAGAAATGAATTGGTAGGAACCTTTTAAAAATGCAAAATTCTGCCCCTGGGAGGAACAACCCCAGGCACTGGTACAGACACTGAGGGGCACTCAGCTGGAAAGCAGCAGAAGAGGGCCTGAGCGAGCCATGGTGGACAGCCCCAGGTGGACATTTGCCACCAATGTGCTCTTCTGGCAAGGCAGGCCAGCAAAATCCTGAATCCTGGGCTATATTAGACCAAGTATTGCCAGCAGGTCAAAGGAGGTGATCCTTCCCCTCTCCTTTTGCACTGGTGAGGCCAGACCAGTGCTGTGTCAGTTCAGGGCTCCTCGTTACGAGAGAGGCGTGGACTTACTGGAGAGCATCCAGCAATGATGAAGGGACTAGAATATGTCCCAAACAAGGAAAAGGTTGGGAGGGCAGGGACTGTATAGCCAGGCTTTACATTTGCATGTGCACATTAAGTGAGCATACCGCATTGGAGCATGGGTGAATTCACTAAAAAATTTGGATTGATTTGCTGGATCCATTGCTTTATGTTATGTGATAGCGCAGTGCCAGTTCCCAGCTCTGGAAACTTTACAAAATCAACTATATTTTAAAAGAGCCTAATGCCAGTGTTTAATTATTAGTACTTATTAGTAGCTGAGGCTGTCACTGACTTACCTAAGTAATAATCGTAGGTATTAGAAGATCTTACTTCCTTTTGAACCAAAATCTGATGACCATAAAATTATTTTTAAATAGGTTTACATCTGATTTTAGTTTTATTACATAATATATTTTTTAAGCAGGAATTTTATTCACTCTTCATAGAGACAACTAATTCTGGATTTGCTTTTTGGTGGAACAGACACACCCAGAGTTAAATGCTTTATTTTAAGAAACCTTGTCAGCAGAAAATATATGTGCAAAGCATTCACTGACCTGCAATCCATTGTTTAATCTGAAGTGAGCGTATATGTAATGCTGCTAATGAGTTGCAGGAAATAAAAATTACAGTTAAATATGAGACAGTGAAAACAGGTGTTGAAAATATTGTGTATTTAAGAACAGTGGTCTGTACTGTTTATCAGCCACTTACCTTTAGAGAGAATAGTACAGTAATTTTATAGATAATGGATAGATGTTTCTATGGATATTTAGTTCCTGTTTTCAGCAATTAAGGAAATTATCTTGACACTTCGTTGTGCTAGAATTGAATTTAATCTAAGAAAGAATGGTGGCTAACAGACAAGGTCCCTAAGACTGAGATTTTACCAGTATGTTGGCTAGCTTGACCTCACTTTCAAATCATATCTTTACCTGAACTAGAAATTTGGTTCCAAATTCCTGTCAAAATTACTCAAATACCACTGTCAAAATGCCACTACTCCCATGGCTGTCCTTCTCGAGGAACTTATCTACCTTGTTCAGGAGAACTAACAAGCCATTTTTGTTACACAACATGTAGATATGTAAAGGTTTTGGTTTTTTGTTTTTTTTTTCTTTTTGATAGAGAAGACACATCTAGACAAGATACAATTCTGGCCTGTTCTGCACTGAAGAAGATGTACAGGCGTGTGTTAATTAGTGGAGCATCTGCAATTGAAAGCAACCAGCCAGAGCAACCAGGAGAAAACCTAGCACTGAAGATCCTCTTTGTTCATTTGGATGGACCTATGGACATCATTGCTGGCCGCCTGGAGAAGCGGAGAGGTCATTTCATGCCACTTGAACTTCTCAAGTCTCAGTTTGATACTCTAGAGCCACCTAGTGCACCAGAAAACTTCATTACTGTCAGTATAGAAAAATCTCTCACGGAAATAGTGCTGGAGATTGAAAGTGCCATTCTTCAGGGTAAGGCTTTGCTGGAGTAATTTTCTGAATGACACATACAGAAATTCCCTGAAGGATAGCAAAGCTATGAGACAGGATTTTAATTATGAAATTGATTATTAAATCAAACCAACTTATTTTTAAGGGCCGATTTACTACTCGTTTTTTTTATCATGGCTCTGTAAAAGACATATAAGATATAATTTGCAAGAACTGTTAACTTTTTAAGCCCTTCATTCTCATTTTAGTAAGAGCCTGCTTTTGAAAATCCTGGCAAGGGTCACACAGAATAATTTTCCTAATTTTAATATTTACGCTGTCAGACACTGAGATGGACATGTCTGTGATTACAAGACTAAATAATTTACAGCTTTGTTAAAAACAACATCATTTTCCTAGAAGAGGCAGGAACATGCATGATGAAGTTCCATACATGATACTACTCCTGTCTCACTGCCGGATTTTCATCAAGTTGTAGGTTCTGCATTTGTATCCTTGTTGACCTTACCAGAGCACTGATGACTTCATGAGAACTTTTCTGATCTCTTACTGTATGCATTGAACACTAAGCTGAAAAATGTAAGATAAAAAAAAAGTAACGGTGGTGATGCAATATAAATTTACTTGAATGGAAAGCTTTAAAAATAAAGCATAAGTGGCATCATACTGGCTCTGAACTTAGAGCTTTCATGTTCAAACGTATACATCGCAATCAAGTGTGAGTCAACCAGTGATGTAAGATACTGAATGCAAGGCTGATAGACATTTCCTTCCTTTTGAAAACTTACTCTTTCACAGTTGGACCTTCTCCTTCACTTTCCAATGCTGGTGGGTGCCTCAGTGCATGTCAATGCAATTGCTTTAAAGCTTTTGATCAAAATATTCCTAATATATATTTTTGTCATCCTTTTTGATGAAGACAAGAAGAAATTTCCAAATAAACAATCAGTCACCTAGCTCACAGAATTTAAGGTTAAACTCCTTTTTTACCACCAAGGTGTTTTTCAAAAAGTACTACATTGTGTTATACAAGCTTAATGTTATGAAAACTTCAGATAAGTTTCTGTAAGAAACATTTGAGTCTTGTCCAAATGGAGCCATCTCCATGTGCTGTCACACGTGTTTAGTGTGTTATGCAAATTTTTTTATTCCTGGGATGATGAATGAACTCCTCTAGAAGAACACCTCATGTCTGAAAGCATCTTTAGTGTAATTTTTACCTTGGTAAGTATTGAAAAACATTAGTCATGGCTCTCACTATGTATGAAAATAATAAGAGCTTTGTGGTTTTCTAGACAAACTACTGTGCTTAAATTAGTGCAATAAATGGGCATTATCTTACTGAAAGCAATTTTTAGACACAGAATTAGGATTTTAGGCATTAACCTACCCAGAAATGGTGTTTTCTTGTTTATTTGTGACCTGATGGGAGAATACCAGAAAATTACCAGTTTTAGTCTGTTGCTCTACACTCTACAGGATGCTCTCACCTCAGAGCCTGTTTGTTCCAAGAGCCAGGGTGCAAGTTTAAGACACAGAGGCAAAGTTAAGTGCAAGAGACAGGTATCTCTGTATGCTTCTTAATACCCTCAAATTTCAGAGACCCCTTCGGACCAAGTGACTTGTCAGACCTGTACAAATTTTGTGGTTATGAAAATCAGACGCAGAACCCTCTTGCAGCACCTCTGCTGTTAATGAGGTCTTTATCTTTTCCAATACACCATTTTACAAACAGTTGACTAATGTACCCATTATTAAATATAGATTTATGCTTACTTCTTTCACACATAATAAAGCCAGACCAGTGCACTCTACAGCAGCTGCATCCTGTCATATAAACATATGATCAGACCTTTGAATAATTTTTTTTTTTTTGAAAGAGAAACTTTTGAAAAGCGTGAATTCTGAGAAGGCCAAACAGATTTTCAGATCTACTTGTCCACATTTATAGAATACTCACAAAGTGGCTTCACAAACAGAAAATTGTACTCAACAGTGAAAAAAAAATCTCTTTCAGAGAGTTTTATGTAAGCAGCTTGGATTTTGGAAGGCTTCTAAACAAAGTAGTATGTTTGCACTTACAGGCAGTTCATGCTTCTTCAGATTAGGTCAGGATATTTCTCAGTCTTTGCTTCTGTGTTGGGAGTACTTCCTTCCCTTACCCTTTTAATATATTTGCATTTTGTTTTTACTTAAAATGTACTGCAAAGGTTGTTGTCAACCTAATCAGTTGTCTGTTACCTGCTATTCTGAAATACAACAAAGCATTATTTCTATTCACTTATTTCTGTGCATTACAAATTAATAGAATAAGATATGAATTATCCTAATGCCACATAAAACTACTCTCAGATTTTAATCAAGCTCGTGCATGTGTGCAGTGGAAGAAAAAGGTAGCAGAACAATCCCTGCCCGAACACAATCCTACAACATTTCATTTACTTGATTTTGGTTTCATTTGGTTTTTTTTTGTTGTGAGGGTTTATTTTTTAGTTTTGTTGTTGTTTTTAAATAAACACCACAATTCTGGGGATGTCATATTCAGGTTAGTTAGGCAGGCTATTAATATTTAGTACAGCTTATCTAGATGCAAGTGGTCTGTGTATATTTTGAAATGTATTTAGCAAATGCAGCAAAAACTGAGGAGGAAACACCTGGAGTTAGAAATTTCTTTCTCTCTCTCTCAGCACAAATTATCTATACAAAGTACATGCACTATAAATGCTCACAAATTTGTGCTAAGTTAGTAACATCCTATGTAAATACTGTACCTACTACAACATGAACATTTTTCAGTGCTAAAATGAGGAAATAAAAATGAAATGCTAGCTATCCCAAACTGCACAAGTTATCTATACAGGCAAAGGAAAAGACTAGCTGCCTTGCCATCTCAACTATAAATTTATATATGGGGTTTTTTTAATTAATAATATTGATTTTATTATGTCAGGTTGTGGTACTGGGGGTAGGAGGTGGCTGCAGGGGTGGCTTCTGTGAGAAGCTGCTGGAAGCTTCCTCCACCCCCTGTATAACCAATCCCAGCTGGCTCCCAGACAGAGATGCTGCTGGCCAAGGCTGGGACAATCAGAAGTGGTGGTAAACACTCTGTGATGACAGATTTAAGAACAGGAGAGAAAAAATGTGATTGCGCAGATGTAATTGCAGCCAGGAAAGAACGGGGTGAGAACACGTGGGAGGAACAACCCTGCAGGCACCAAGGTCTGTGCAGAAAGAAAGGGAGGAGCTGCTTCATGCATGAGAGCTGAGATTCCCCTGCAGCCCATGGTGCAGCCCATGGTGCAGCCCATGGTGCAGCAGCTGTGCCCCTGCAGCTCATGGAGCTCCATGGGGATGCAGAGATCCATCCACCTGCAGCACGTGGAGGAGCCCCAGGCTGGAGCAGGTGGATACTTGAACGAAGGCTGTAACCCTGTAGGAAACCTGTGCTGGAGCAGGGTTCTGGCAGGAATCTGTACACCTCCAGGAGAGAGGAGCCCATGCTGGAGCGGCCTGCCCTTGAAGGACTGTGCCCCACAAACAGTGGCCCACGTTGCAGCAGTTTGTAAAGAATTGCTGCCCATGAGATGGACTGAGATGTTGGAGAAGTTAATGGAGAACTCCATGGGAGGTATCCCCCAGTCTCCCTAACAACTCCTCTCTCTAAGCAGAGGCCAAAACAACTTGTGATGAACTGACCATAACCTCCATTCCCTGTCTCCCTGCACTGATGGGGGGTAGGAGGTAGAGCTAGGAAGGAGAGAGAAGTAGGGCTGAGGTGGTTTTAGGTCTGTTTTTACTCCTCATTATCCTGCTCTGATTTTGTTTCTAATAAATTCAACTAATATCTCTAATTCCAGGCTGGTTTTCCCATGACAGTATTTGATGAGCAATCTCTCCCAGTCCTTATCTTAACCCATGAACTGTTTTTTGTATTTTCTCTCCCCCGTCCATCTGTACAGGGGAGGGATACAGTGGCTTTGGTGGATGCCTGGCATTCAGCCAGGGTCAACCCAGTACCTGCAGTCACTGAACCAAGAGAATTAGGCAGACTACTTCCTTAACAAAACTAGCCTTCTTGCAAACATATTCTCAAGAGAAGATGTACACATTTTAAGTCTTTTAAATTATATGTGTCAGTTCAGATTATCATAACTTTTAGATTTTTTTTGGTTTTGGCATCAGTTACTTTTTCTAGCAGGAGTTTGATGATCAGGCAAGACAGTTTTGCAGACAATCCTGTCAGGTCACTTGGTCCACAGCAGAGGAAAAGAAAAAAGCAGGAAAATGAAGAGACGATCTTCAGACACACGTGCCCTTCTGGCCCAAAATGCAAGCTGCAGATCTCAAATACAAGTTATCTAGGTGCTCATCTGAAAGAAGAGGTAGATGATAACTCTGAAGAGAGAATTTTAAAGAGAGATGGATAAAGGGGCAAGGGGGAGAAGTGGGGAGGGGTGAACAAAGAGAAACATTGTAACATTAAACCAGGAAGTGTAGGTTTTCTTTCATCATCAAAGATGGAAATAAAAAGTCTATCATATCTATAAAAAGTCTATCCTATCTTGTTCTGCTTGCTATATTTTCTGATAAAACCAAGACTTCTATTAAAAAACACCTCAATGTTTTTTACCACTACTTAACCGAAAGCTAGTTTAGTTGACAATAGTTACTGATAAATATTGATTCTACTTCAAGAAGTAACCTTAGCTGAAGGCTCAGTATAGAATTTAGGTCCAATTTCATCTCTTGCTGAATTGCAATGAACTTTTACTTCAAATATATTATGTCTTAGTTTGTAACATGCAACTGAAATGCTTAAAAAGGGTGAGCTGAATGATGTCTTGAGAAAGTACTTGCGCTCGTTAGATTCATTGATTTAATGTCTTGGTAAAAACGGTTCTCTTCCCACATCACCCTTGCTCTTCCATCTGACAGACTTTTTGGATGTCATGGACTGTATTCTCAAAAAATCTGCCTATTGAACAATGAGGGAGTCTTAACTTTTTTTTAACTCAAGGTCCAAGTAAGGCACACTCAAGTTGAATTAGTTTCTTTGGAGATCCTAATAGTCACTTTGAAAATAACTGTAAAAAAGTAGAGGTTATTCTACGAAAACTACTTGCTCTCTATCGTTTCTTATCAGAGGGTCCTTTAACCTCCCTCTGCCTGAAGATCAGAATGAAACGATGAACAGAGGCAAATCCTTGCTTGGGACAACAGGCGAGACACCTCCTTGTCCA
The DNA here is from genome assembly GCA_013397295.1 of Polioptila caerulea. Taxonomy (NCBI): domain Eukaryota; kingdom Metazoa; phylum Chordata; class Aves; order Passeriformes; family Certhiidae; genus Polioptila; species Polioptila caerulea. Next base: position 85,753 of record VYXF01008559.1, read on the forward strand.
TCTCACCCTCCCTTTAGGTGCCTCGCTGTACAATAGTTACAGATAAGTTACACAATGGATGAAAAGGATGAAGGCCCCTCTCCACTGGAGGTGTTACCAAGGCCAGACAGGCCTACAGCTCATAATAAGATTCAGTTCCATAAGGAGGAAAATGATGGTAGTAGTGGTAGATGGTTCCTTTCTAAGGGGAAAGTCCCATATGTTTAGAAGGATATTCCCCTCAAGGAAGTTAGTTGCACCCCTGGGGTCAAGGTTAAGAACATCACCAGGAAATTTCCCAGCCTGGTTCAGTGTTCAGACTACTACCCACTGCTGGTCCTCCATGAGAGTCGTGATGAAATCACAAGATGTAGTTAGTCCAAAGGCCATCAAAAGAGACTTCAAAACTTTGGGACAATTGGTGAGGGACTCAGGGGCACAGGTTATTTTTTGCTCCGTCCTTCCATGTGCAGGTAGTGATTGAAGTCTATTATCGAGTCCATTGACATATGGCTCTGAGACTCATGTCAGTGCCAAAATTTTGGGATGTTTGACAATGGGATAGCTAAGATAGCACCATTCTTCCTGGTATCAGATGAGATCAGAAGCATCACCTCTCTCAAAAGGAGAAGAGGGTCTTTGGTCAAGGGTTAGCAGGAATCATTAATACAGCTTTAAACGATTAATGATTGGGAGGAGGGAGGTATTATCCTACTTAATAGTGATAAGGTGGGGAGACTTGCCATCCTATTCATATCAGTTAGGTGCCAGAGACAGCAAGAGGCACCCAGAGTCTGGAGAGGGATTACAGGTCAGCAGAAGAACACCTGGAAGGCAGCACATAGGGATTCCAACCACTCCAGAGAGAAAGTGATCTTCACTGGGGGGCCCAAAAATGCTAACACATCCAGCATAGGGAATAAAGTAGACACATATGCATGCCTGTAGGTCTGTGATCTTACTGGCATCATGGAAACATGGTGGCAGCTCCTACAACTAGAATGTTGGAATGGAAGGATACAGTCTCTTCAGGAAGAACAGGCTGGGGAGATGAGGAAGAGGTGTCAGCCTCTCAGTCAGTGACTTATCTGTAGTGCATGAAGCTCCACCTGGAATGGACAAGGAGCTAACTTAGAGCTTAACGGTGAGGATTAAAGGGAGGGCAAGCACAGGTTAATTTTATAGTGGAGGCCTGCTACAGGCCACCTGACCAGGAAGGCCAAGCCAATGAAGCCCTCCACAGGCAGAGAAAGGCCTCACATTCACAAGCTCTGGTCCTCTGGGCATTCCAACCACTGGAACAGCCATTTGGAGGATCAGGCATAAGCACCTTAAGTATGTTTGGCTCAAACCTTCTGACTGTTGCAACAGGAAAGTGTTGATTGGATTGAGAGGGTCCTACAGAGGTGGGGCAGTCAGGGCTGTTCTGAGCCAAATTCCTTTTCCTTCCTGAGTTGTTAAGCCTGCAAGTCTGCCTTGAGACTCATGCATAGTGCCCCTGTGTCAAGAGCAGTGTCAAGACACCTCACTAAAAGGGGCTCCAGGACACCACAGTCCACTAACTCTGTCATTTCCTGGAGGGCTCTGCGTAACAGCGCACATGTGAACAATACAGCATGAATGGCAGAAACAAAAAAATCTCTTTTACATGAGAGGCATATACCACGTAAACCATTAAAAGAAGGGGACTGGTCCCCAGCATTTTCTCTGTTGACCCCAGATCCAGACCATACACAGCAGCAGAACCAATGCAGGATCTAAGGACTGACCTTTCTCTTTCTCTCTCTTCTATCTATTCTCTCCTGTTTTATCCCAGCAATATCATATTCTACCACTTACTCAATACCTGAAATTTATTGTGAGATTTGGGAGCTAGTTTTAAAGTTTGTTGTAGAAGCTGGAGAGCTTGTTAGGCAACACTTTCACAGCTATATAGTGGGCTAATTTCTGGAGTTAAGGCTACTGTGTAGACATGTGGACCTCGTTATAACAGTTGAGAATTTACAAGACACATCACACGCACTTCCAGGTTGTAAGGGCCCATTGGAGGCTCAGGACAGTAGAGCACATGTATTCCAGGAGGTTCACTGATGACAATTGCCCTCTCCGACTGATAAGGGAGCCAAAAGAGGAGAGATGCTAGGCTGGATCTTGTTGTCAGCAACAAGGAGCTGGTGGGGAATGTGGAGCCCAAAGGCAGGCTGGGCTGCAGTAACCATGAAACGTGCAGACTGAGATCCTTGGGGCAATGAGAGGAGTGAGAAGCAAGATGCTATGCTGGACTTCAGGAGAGCTGAATTTGGCCTCTTGGAGGATCTCCTTGGTAGAAAACCATGGGACAGAACCTTGAGTATACAGGGCTGGATGACATTCAAGTATTGTTTCCTCAAGGCTTAAAATTAATGCATCCCAAGAAAGAGGTAGCCAGAAAAGAATGACAGGAGGCCTGTAAGGATGAACAAGGACAAATTTAAAACACAAACAGTAGCTTACAGAGCATGGAAAGAGGGAAAAGTAGCCTGGGAGTAAGAGAGAGAAATTGTCCAAACAGCCAGGCAGATGAAATTATTGCAGTTGTTGTTACTGTTAGTATAATGAAATAGTGAGAGAGAGGAGTAAAACCCAATTATACACGAATTATACACAGTACAGTTGCTCAGCACCCACTGACTGATGCCCAGTCTGTTCCCTTGACTGGCAATTGCTCCAGCCACACTGCCCAAGTTGGTGCAGGTAAAAGCAGGGAGGTAGTTAGGAAAGCTAAAGCACTGACAGAAGTAAATCTGGCCAAGAACATCAAGGGTAACAAAAATCACCTTTAGGTACATTAGCAGTAAAAGACTAGGGAAAATGTGGCTCCTTTCAGGAGATTTGGAAGACTTGGTTATGGAGGACTTGGAGAAGACTGAGGTACTCGGTGACTTTTTTGCCTCAGTCTTCACCAGCAAGTGTTCCAGCCACACTGCCTAAGTCACAGAAGGTAAGAACAGAGATTGGGAAAATGAAGAACTGCCCTCTGCAGAAGATCAGGTTCAAGAACGTTGAAGGAACCTGAAGGTGTACAAGTCCATTAAACTGACATGTAAGAGCAATAAAAAGCAGATTCATCTCAACTTTTGTTCTGCTGTCCCCACTTCATCTAAGCTAGAAGTCCTCAACATCATCCATCTCTTACTCTCCTCCCTCCATCTCACACCACAGGAGTTGTTTACTAGTTTTAGCACAGAGCTGGTAAGTATTGCCAGAGCTTGAGCTCACTCAAATGCTCTCAACATGGACTGTCATCTTGATTTTTAGGTAATGATCAACTGCAAACACACTGAAACAAGATGCTTAAAGATTTTTTTAATTCATTTATTACCTGTGCACAAGAGAAGTATCTACCAATAGAAACTCAAAAGCTATACAGTATTTTTTAACTTGGTGGTTAAATGTAATTAGAGTATCACATGACCATGAATGGAAGTAATTTCTCCAATTACAAATCAGAATACATGTTAAAATCTCAGTGGAACAAGCCAAATAGCCATAGAAACAATTCCAGAGCACAAGGCCGTGGCTCTTTAATTTGGACAATGACAAAAGTAATTTACAGTTAATCTGTGAATATTGAGATAATGTTATAATGCAAGTTTCTATACAGTTAAATGTAAAGAGACAACCAGAACAATAATCGTAGTATATTTTAACTGAAGTTGCTTAAGCATTTATTCTCTGATAGTTGCCAAAGATCCTGGGCAATTCTACACCAAATTCAAGTCCCGTTACTTTTTTTTCCTGTTTTTTTGGAGGTTTTTTTTGGTTTTTTGTGGGGATTTTTTGGTGGTTTTTTTTTGGTGGGGTTTTTGTTGGGTTTTGAGGGTTTTTTTTGTTTTTTTCATTACTTACAATTTCACTCTATTGTATTGTGTAAATCTCTAGAAATGAGCTGTCGCTATTGTATATATTGTGTTTATACTTTATACAAATTAAAGCAAAAGATGGTAGATTACTCAAGTGGTATAAATCTTCCAGCATTTAGCTAGTCAAGAAAAAAAAAAACCATGCCAAAATCACAATAAGCAGTATCGGTACCCACAGCTTCAATTAATTTGTTTCCTTTTTAATGTGCAATCTACATAAATTACTACTGAAGGATACTGTTTAAGTAGTAAATAAATTGGCCATTTGTAAGTCAGACAAAACTTGTTCATCCAACTATGAAAGCTGATATTGTTTCCAAAAAATCACAAATAATGCTGAACAAAAGAACTGATGCACTCAGAAGTGAAAATGCATTGATTCCCACTATCTGAAGAAAACTACTGTACTCCACCTTCAAATGCATCAGACTGATTTTAGTTATAACAAGACAATCCCCAGAGTCAGAATGAAATAAAGCAATTTGAAAGATTAAAGAGCTGTTATCAAAAATAAATTACATTTTTTCAAGTTAAAAGAAAAACTGCTATGAAGGCTGAGAGCCAAGCAGCCTTTCAATAGCTGCATTGATGTCTCCTCCTGTTGCTATTAGTGCTTGTAAATTTGCTTCACGGTTCAGAAAGCCCATTGCGCTCAGCTGTTCCAGTTGTTGCTGAAATCGAACTTCTGGATTTTGTAACTGCTAAGAAGAAAATTTCAAGCTATAAAAGCACAATACATATTTACAGAAATACATTACTTAAACATAGGTGGGTTCCACAGCATTCTGTCTTTTCTAATTTCTGACTACCCCTTTTTCAAGTTCCAAAAAATATATTCAGACAAATTCAATTAGCAATTGAAGATTTTTTTTTAAATAAGTCAGCACTGTTGAATTATCTACACTTATATAACATTCCTGAACTCCAGGAAAAACTGACTTTGATAGAGGAGGATTCAAATTAAATTGGGTACACATATGTCACATGAACTGTTTCTCAAAAATATGCATATAGGTGCTTTTTTAAAACAAAACAGAGTTCAACCTAGCAATGTGGAACAGCAAAGATTATGTTGTTATCAGCAATCTTGAACACCACAGGCTTTATTTTTCCTTGAGTCTAAAGCAAACTGTTTAGCTTGAGTCTAAAGCAAACTGTTAGCTGTCCTTTATATGAAGATCCTGTTTACACAAAATCATGGCAAAATTCTGCATTGCCTCAATAGTATGACCTTCTGAGGCATGTTTTTAATCAGGACAGAAGGTATTTTTTCAGCATTTACTTGCACAGCTAGAACAGCACTTTTAAGCCTCCTCTACTGACCTTTGACCAGAAGCATCCAATCAACTATCTGTCTTCTTTCCAGTGATTTATCATTAAGAATCAAAGTAAAAATATCTAGATTATAATGATGTGCTTTACCTGAGCATTTGCACCAGCAAGTGCCTGCAACATCTGGTGGACAAACTGCTGGTGACCAGGTTCAGCAGTTCCTGAAGCTGGACTTGTATTTTCAGTGGAAGCAGAACTAGGTACAGTAGGAGCTCCGCTACTTCCCACTCCACCCAAACCAGGATTAAATCTGTATAAATTACAGAAAAAGAAATACACCACTTGAATAATAAACACTAGTTTGTCTCTTCTCATTAATCAATGAGGATAAATTCTGTCAAAGAGAGGATAACAATTTGAGTAAAGTTCTGAGACAAAGACCAGAGTTATCACTGTTTAGAATTGCACAGCAGACACGTGACAGATTCTAAAACAAGTTTAGTTAAACTAAAAAAGGCAAGAGTATTAATCTTCAATAAAGACTGTATAAATCTCTAAACCTAAAAAGAATGAACACCACAAGGGAAGAGTTCCGGTCCAAATTTGTTAGATCAATTCTTACCCTGGTATAAGACCCGGTGCTTCTGTTGCTAATGTCTGCAAGCCCTGCTGAATCTGTAGCAGAGCCTGCATTGCTCTGGGATTTGACATAGCTGATAACGTGTCAGGATTCTGCATCTAAGAGAAGGAGAGAAACTCTTCATTACATGTAGATGTTCCAAGGTCATTTTTATTGCTAGATGTCTTATAGAATCTGACATAATTTCAGAATTCGGCTTTTGTTTTGTAGTTGAATACTACAGGAAATCCTTCAGTTATTTTTTCTTCTGTGAGAAAACTTCCAGAGAAGGTAATCAATGAACTCTCTAGATGCAGAAAAAGCATTTCGAACAAGAATTATACAAGAAGTATTTTTCATAACAGATCTCAATCTTTCAAGGCCACAAGACTATGTTAGTACATTATTCTAGAATTAGTCTCCTGTATCATACTATGCAACAATGCTGAACATGATGAAACTTGACCATTAAATACCTAAGAAAAAGTACTAAGTTCCTTATTCCTATCTGATTTCAGACCACAACAATTTGATTGTGACTATTTGTACATATCTTATCTGTAGTGCTCTTACAGCCTGAAATGGAAACAAACACACTGCAAAATATACCAGCAAGCAAATATATAATATTCAAGGGTTCTCAGTCTACCGTGACTTCAATTACAAATTGGCTTTCATGTCATCAAATAATTTAGAAGGCAAATCCTTTTCATTTCTGAAATGAAACATCCAAAAACCTCATAATTTTAGACATAAACTCAAAACTAGTGGCTTGTGCTCACCTTTGCATAAAGATGCAACAGGTAAGTGAAAAGTGATGTTTCAGTTACAAATAACACAGTTTTGGTAATCAGACCAAAGTCTTACTAATCTTAGCAGCTTTTCCCTGGCAACTCAACCAGACTACTTTTGCTGAAAAATCAAATTTGCAGAAATCACAGATTAAGGTGAAACTTCCTCTAGGGCAGAACGGAACTGCAGAATAGGACATGAAGAACTCTGATCTGAGTGCCTAAAGAGACTTCAGAAGAACAAGTAATATTCTCCATTCATCTCTTGGACTTTTATCTTCACGATAGCTAAAAGTCAACGAATAACCAAATGTATAGTAGATGGAAAAGATTACTCAAATTTAAAGAGGTAAAACATTTTGGGGTCTCCAAAGAAAACTGCTGCAACTGCTTTATGAAAATATTTAGATCATTGTGGGGTTTTCTGCTTCTGCAGAAATGTCCACGAGATGTTAAAAGTCCTCTTCCTTGCCCAAGGTGAAAAAAAGACATAGAATCTTCGGCCTTCAGGTTTTTTTTTAATTGTTTATTTTACCTTGTCTAAAACACAGTTCTCTCTGTCCTGCCGAGATCTTCACAGCACGACAGTCTGAGGCGATCCCCGCCCGAGAGGCAGTGGTTTTTATACTCAAAACTACATATACCTTATTTACAACTATTTTCCAATACCTATCACCCACGTTAGACAGTGTGTATTCTCTCTAAACCAATCACCAACTGCCACCATCACAGCAGAATCATGGAGGAGATGAAGAAGAAGGAAGAAGCCTAAAAACCATGTGGTTCCTCCACCTTGGCTTCACCCACCCCCATGTACTAAAACCTAAAATCTACTTTTTCACCCTGTGACAATCTTATTATTACTCTATTTAAATTTGTGAGACTTGTAGTTTTTCTTTCAATGCTGGTAAACATTCCCATGGACAAAAATCCAACCCACAGGTGTCTTGGGCTTGGTGCCAGGGCTTCTGAGCCCTCTGGGCCCCCTGCACAGGTCCCTGAGCTCCCAGGGCAGTCAAAGACAGGCCCTGGGTTCTCACAGATCATGACTTACTGTCTGATATTTGAAGCTGTCTTACATAAATGGTGGCCCAACAACTCTTAGAGCACTCAGCTGACCTGGATCTCATCTCTATTAATGTTATTAATTCCAGTAGCAGCTATTCTTCCCTAATTCTGCTGGGCAATTGCCCTAAATTGCAAAAGATGCCTTCCATTATGCAGATTCCATGGTTTCTGTCTCCCAATCCCATAATATAAACACAGGCAGATAAGCAAGAAAACACAAGTTGAAATATTACCAACATTCTGAGAATATCCAGGTATTTCCTCACTTCACACCTCACCTGCTAATGCTGTTAATCATCTAACTGCAACAGAGAACTATTTGTGCAGACAAATTCCAAGGTGATAATAACAGAAGGAGATACAAAGGAAACAAATATTCTCCCTACTGTGCCTTCATTAATTACCAATTACAGATTTCAAAACACAAATGTGGTACTAGCTCCTCAGATACTACTGAGTCATTACAAAGGATTACAAAGAAGTGGCAATACAAAACACCACAGCCATTCATGTGGTTCAAACAATATAAAACTCTATCTTCTGAACACTGAACATGCTACCGTAATTCATGTATGTCCTCATTATTTTACTCATAAAACCTCCTGTGTGTAGTCAGATCTTGGCAATGCATGTTTACACTGATTTACAAGGACTAATTACAGAACTCATTGCTTGCTACTATGTAGGGAACACTACTAAAGAGTACTACTACACAGTGACAACTAACACCAAGCAGATACCTGGGCTGCAAACACAGTATTGGTATAAGTGGAAGACAATGGTAGAGCAATCTTTCCAGGAAAAACTTCAGAACCCACTTCTTTTAAATTAGCTAATGACTTGGGTCTTTCAAGACATGCTCTAGGACCTCTTCTCCAAGTATTTAAAACAGGTTTGAAGAGGCATGAGAAAATGCTGAGACTTTAACTAGTAGCATGAAAAGTACTATCCTTTTTAATTTGTGAAACAAATCTTGTCACAAGCATATGTTTTCTGGCTGGTGTGCAGTAACAGCACTTCTTCTAAGTAAAGAAGCAAGAACAAATCTTAGACAACAGTCAGGTTTAACTTTTGAAAGAGGTGGAGACATTAGCAAGAATATTATCAAGGGACAATCTAACTTAGTATCTAAAGCTAATGAAAATATATTACAGAATCTATCTACTAGCCAAATCAAAGACAGGCACCAGTTTACTAAAAATATTGCTCACTGACTTGAAGATCTTTTTTAAGAGCTAGTATCTTATCTTACTTGCTGAAGGAAAGTTGGAAGTTGTTGTCTCATTTGTTCCTGAAGTTGAGGATTTCCAACAAATAAAGGGTTGTTCAGCATCATCTATAGGACAAAAATATTTAACTTCAAAGATCAAGCAGTAAAAACTACAGGAGGTTTTAAAACAACTACTGATAATATGGTAATAGTCTATGAAAATTACCTCACAGAATAATAATCATCTACTCCTTTAGCCAAAACTTTCTGGGGGTGTTTGTCTTTTTTCTTTTTGGTTTGTTTCGCTTTTGCTTCATTGGGGTTTTTTTCTTGTAAGTGAATGGATTTCCAGACACAAATGAGGCAGTCTTGCCAAGTGTTACAAGAAAATCCTTTTCTGTTCAGCCTCCACTACAAACCTAAGTGATAGCTTTGCTGTAAATATCACCTGAAGTCAAGCATATTTCCAAGTGAGTATTTAATACAGAAGAGATAATATTTTTTCAGTCTCAGTTCAGAATTTGACTTTTGATATTACCACTTTAAATAAAAATTGCAAGCACTTCTACACCATTCATAAAACAGCATCTCCATTTTTACAGTGAGCACAGGTCACAAATGAGAAGTTAAAACAAGAGTCATTTCTAGATATAGCACTAGGTCCCCTCCCATCACTTCTCCCAGACTAGTGGGGGTATTTATTTACTGTTAGCTCTACCTTAATTTATAACCAAAGCACTTGTTTTGTCTGTTTCTAATGCTGGATCACAAGTTTAGGGCTGTACAAAACATACACAACCCTACAAGTTATTCTAGAAGCATGTCAGGCATGATATCCAACTACAAATTGAAGAAACTCACTACACCAAATTGCTGAAAGTAAGCAGGTAATAATTCCAGTGAGTCAGGAATTAACATTAAAAACTGTCCCGTTGAGCTTTTGAGTTTTGTCTTTCTTTACTTTCATACACATATTATAATAATATACCAAATGCAATTTACCTGTACTGCAAGATCAGGATTCTGGCTTAATGATTGCATCATGCTTCTCATGTAGGGTGCAGACAACATATTCTGCATAAGTTGTGGGTTTTCTGTTATCTGCTGTAACAAGCTCTGCATTCCTGGTGTGTTGAACATACCAGCTTAAAGAAAAGTTAAAGGGCGCTTTAGTAAACATCCTGACTACCATCAGAGAAAGTAGACTATCTAAACCCAGAAAATAACCACTTGGTTTTCATGAGTTAAACACACTGAAATTTAACTCAGTATGATTCTGCTTACACAGACACATTTACCCTAGAAGTTAAGACAGACATTGTACCCAACATACATTCCCATCAACCATCCACATTATTAGCTGTTTTTCCATTTGCCTTAGAGCAGAAAAAATACAATTCATCTATAGATCCATTACCTTTGTTATTTTAAGGCAGTATACAAGTATTATTATCACTCAGATTATTTTTCGTATTTTTTTATTTTTCCTATTTTTCTTCAGAGGACTTTGATAATAGTAAAATGTTCCACAAAAGTAAATAGCAAGAGAAACTGAATCAAAAACTCTCCCTAACAAAAGGATCATTTCAGCAAGTTTGCAAGTATGCAAATATATACAGTTGCAGTAAGAAACATACCTCCAAGCCCAGGTCCCAAATTCGGTCCAGTTGAGCTCTGTCCCGTAGTGCCTGAAGTGCTATTTTCAGCATTACTGCTGCCACTGCTTTCACCACTAGTGCTGGTATTTGTTGTGGAAGTCTGTGAGCTAGACTGAGGAGCCCATGGATTTGGCAGAGGATCTCTATTTTCTGTACGAGATGGCTGACTGTCCCCTCCTGCTGGTGCATTGCTTACTAAAGAAGCAAATGGGTTACCTCCAAACTACAAAGGAAAGCAAACAATTATCGTCTACAGATTTCTAGATCATACATGAAAATAAACATTTACGGCTCATAATCAGTTATACTCACCATTCTATAGTAATTAAATGTAAATACTGTGAAAAGACACTAACATTGAGAGGTACTAGGAACCCCCAAGAAATTAAATCACAATTCTTTTTGAGAGTTGCATTGCTACTGCATTGTGTTTTGATCACAGTTAAAATTGCGTCTTGCATACTGGTTTCTGACTTTAAAGTACTTTATTCTTCTCACCTTCAGTTAAAAGTTACTAAACACACACTTGAAAGGATTTTACTGGACCTCCAAATCTTAAGGTAATGAATTAAAGGAATTAAAAATTAATAACAAACAAATCTATTAACTTTAAAACAGCCTCTCAATCACACAAAGTGAGAGCTGTATTTCTTCAAGCTCAGAAGAACACAGGATTTTTAAAGATCTTTCAAGAGTAAAAAGCTACATAGCAACTTCAAGTTTCAAGAATTGTTTTGTCAAGTAAACATCTGGAAATTACTTAAACTCTTTTATTTAAAAAAAAAAAAAATATTTTCTTTCTGTGTCATTTGTAATCTTTTCTCACCTGCTCCTGTGCTGCATTCAGTATTGGCTCCTGAATGTCTGTGTACATACGCCGCAAGGCATTGTATCCCCCTGGTATACTTTCAAGGTTGCTCAAGGCTCGGTCCTGGTTTCGCATCATTTCCTGCATCATTGCAGGGTTTCTAGCAAGTTCTAGTGTCTAGGGAAGTGGAACGTTTAATCTGTATTAATAAGAAATCCATTCTAAAGTGAAAACGTCAGCACTTGGCAGTATCTAAGTTATCCTGTCTAACCCAGTTTAAAATTATGATTAGAGCTGAATCAACCCATCAGCTCAGTGTGACTCAACACCATTTGGCATTTAGCCAGCATTCTACCATAATTCTTACTATTTCTAACATCATTACAGTAGGCAGCCTATAGTATGAAATTTAAAATAAATACATACAATTTCAAAAGCATCTATTAATCTCTTTGGGTTTTGATACATTTTGCCACACAACGTATCTTATTTATCTTTTAATTTAAAAAGCATTTAGAAGTACCCACAGCAAGACACAACAAAAACATAAAGTATTTTGGAGAATTACTACTTATGGTAAAACTGCTGGGTAGACAACAGGTTTCAAGGGCAGACAGCCACATCCAGTTCTAGCCTAAGACATGACTACACGGTAACCAATGACTTTCAAAAACTATGCTGGAGATGTTCTGAAATATCAGTCTATTTTGGACATTAACAATGAGAAACGTAGACACTGGCTGTCTATGGCAATATTTTATGGATTTTGAATACGACTAAATATTTCAAGAATGTTTACACACTCCACTAAGCACATCCAATTCCTGCTCTGTTGTTTACAGTAACAGCAGAATCACAAGTCATGAACTAATAGATCTTACTACATACCTGTCTCATTATATCTGGATTATTCAGCATGTGACTGATTTCTGGATTTCTCTGTATCAGTTGCTGCATTTGAGGGTTAGCCATAATTAACTGCCTCATCAGGTCAGGATTTGAAAGCATGCTCTGAACAAATGGGTTCTCCATTATCTGAACCATCATTTCTGGATTGGACATAAGCTGTCGTTGCATCTGACTTTGCAACTCCGAGAAGTTTGAAGTATTTAAGCCCAGGCTACTCAGGCCTGCCAAACCTCCAAGGCCACCTTAAGAGGATGAAAAAAATGTGATTGACTGTACTTCCAATCACATCCAGATTATTCCTAAATACAAAATACTTCAAAATAACAGAAACTAATACAAAGTCCCATCTTTTGCAAGTGTATTCACAAGTTACTCACTAAGAGTTTGCTTCCTTAAATAACAAAACATGTAACTAAAAATACAACAATTTTATTCTTAAATAAATAACTTTTTTATTCTTAAATAAAATTTGTTATCATTCTAACAACTTTTTTCTCATTTTCCAGAGCCAAGATACTAGAAATGTCTGAGTTTGGGGGCTTTAGGTCCATGTCCCACCCCTCCAGCAATACTTAACAATTGCTTTTGTAATAATCATTTATCTGTCTCCTCTTGGTCAGACTATAACTACGAGTGAATTCCCAATATGCATAATACTCCATATTCTAATTAAAAGCAAATCCTGTCTTCCTCTTGGTAGAAATGCACCAAGAGCTAACTATGCTTTGAATTTTTGTGCTTTGCCAAATCCCAATAAAAAAATTTCTGAAGGTGCTAGACAGACCAAAGAACCATTTAAACCTAAGAAATCATCTGCTTACTATAACTGGCTTTTCCAATTCTACCTCTTCCCCACTCCCAAATACAAAAAAAAGACAAAAAAGAACAAAATAAAACCCTACTGCAACTACGGAAATAGGTTATAATTTTTAAGCCAATAGAATGCAGCCTCTTCATTCATAGAAGTGAAGTCTCATAACACTATCAGACTTGAAATCTGAGAAATACTTAATTGTAAGATTAGCAGCGATTTTGTTGCATTTATTGCAGATCTTGGCTTCATGTTACAGGTCCAAACATCCAAACATTTTATGATTCATCTGTATTCAGATAACAGGAATTGAGATGAACTTTTAGAAGTACAAGAACACTGGAAGGAATTTCATTACCTATAGTGCCAAAATATAACAACAGTAGCACTTTACCACTGAAGGTGAAACAACACAAATCTGAAGTTTGTTGTGTAAACTGGCAGAGTTTATCCAGGGAAGTGATGGATACCCCATTCTGGAAACCTCTAAGGTGTTGGACGAGACTCTGAGCAACTTAATCTAGTTAAAGAAGTCCCAGCCAATTGCGAAGAGGTTGGACTAGATCACCTTTAAAGGTATCCCTTCCAACTCAAACTATTTTGTAACTCTACATAAAACTAATGAAACAACCCTCCTCTGGTAACTGACTGATGAGAAACCTTTCACAGCCAATTCAATATATATCTGTTATCAGTTTTTTGGCTGATGCGTTTGTTCGGGTTTTGTTTTTCAAGTTCTGTCAACACTATAATAAAGCTTTGGGGACAATTACCTGAATCCAAGAGAAGATACCCATCATGCTACCTAACAAATATTCTTACCCAAGCCAAAGGGGTTACCATTTGTTGATGCTGGTGTTGAGGTGCTACTGCTTGATGTTGATGTGGTAGCAGTACTCCCAGTGGTGTTTGCCTGTTGAGTTGGGTGGTCTTGTGATCTAAAAAAGCAATTTTAAAACTTTATTGAGAGTAACAAGTTATTTTAAGCAGTGTCATTAAATGTAGCTATAGTATTATACTGCAAAATATTAAATTACATTTTGATTCTTGGTCAAAACCCAGTTATCCCCAGATGGCTTTCTGTAAATCTTTCTCAGACACTTGTCATGTCATCAGGTTTCCAGAACAGTAGTTTCAAACAGTAAAAAAACAGGTATCACTGCAGCCACTACCACCTTCTCATCCCACCCCGTGATGCCTGCCAATGAATTGTTTTCTCTGTCCGTACCTTACTTTAAGGATCCATGCCTTATTTCACTGTACTCACATACTACTGATAATATGCCCACACCTTGAAGAAATAAAGCCTGATAAATTTAATGTGGAATTTATTTCATGCCACATCTCTAATAGGATGCTTTACTGAATGTGAAATTTAGTTAATGTCACATTTTACTAGAAGACAAATCTCAGACTCTCAACAACCTTTAAGACTTCAAGAACAGGCTGATAATGAAATCACATGAAGCTAAAGCCAGCATCATTAAGCACAGGCACTAAAGGCTGCCCAGGCTGTATACTCACCACACCCTCCTACTGCAGGCAGAAAGACAGATGTTGCCATGCAGCAAGAGATCAAGGAACTGACGTTGAATAAAGCTAACCTGGCCTCTCTGTTCTAAAGAAAAGAGACTACTTGGAAATCCAAATTAATTCCACTGCAGTTCAACAACCAATTAATGCCCGTATTTGCAGTACTACAGAATAAAATTCCTTTTAAAACTATGAATTCAGACTTCACAAAAAGATTTGAGAATTTGACAGTACACTAGACTCCATACTTCAGTTCACCTTGGAGGACCTTTCTCCTATAACATAACCCAGCACTTGCTCCACTCAAGCAAACATCAGGAAAAAAAAATCAAACAAAAAACAACCATAAAAAAAAAATCAGAAAGATGCCTTAAATGCAGAGATTCTCCCGAGGTTTCTAAGATTTCTTTAACTTCATTATCAGCAACTGCAAATGTTGAACACAAGATGACTATAATTAGCCAAGCAGCTGTAACTTGAATGAGAAAGATTATAGACTATATACTGATTCTCCTGCTAGAGATATTTGGCTTTCTTTCATCTAGAAAACACGCACATCTTTCCTCCATAAGCAAAAGAGAAATAATAAGCATAAAATCCTATTTGTATTTTCAACTGAGAAACTATTTTGAGAAGCAACTATGGTGCTTCATGTAATAGACATGAAAGGTTCTCAAAAGTGTGACAGAAAAGTAGATGACACTGAAACTTGCAGGTCAATAGTGCTCCCATGCAAACTGGGGCATATTCTCTGAAGATAATGGTTCATGTGAGTGTCAAGCCTGTTAGCCTCCACTTTTTCAGCAATATTCCCGTCAAGTGCACACTGTTTTTTATACCCATTTTACCATTATGTTTCCTCCGAGCTCTTGTGAACAAATGATACCTGTTAACCTAGAAGTCTATTCAGAAATTCAATGTATCTTCACTGCCCCTTCTAATCACTCACTGCTACTCTGACACTGTAGAAGATAGGTCACAGATTTCACTGAAAGTCTGTAGCAGTCTGGAAAATGTAGCACAGTAAAAAAAAAATGTTTTTTTAAACAAAGATTGGCTGGGATAAATGAGGATTCCTATTCTGAAATTACACATCTAATACAGCTTAGAAGAGAAAAGATTACCTTCAGATACAGTTTTGGAAAAGAACTTTTACTTATTCAGATACATAGCAGCAACAGTAACAGGAACAGTCAACAGTAAAGTAAATGGCATAGCCTAAAGTTGCTGGGACCAAATCAATCTTTATAGTCAAAATCAGCACGTTCCAGATCACACTGGCAGGGTCTAAATCTTGTCTTTTGAGACAAGCATAAAATACAGATATTTTAGCAAGAATATTACAAGATATTTCAGGACAATGCTATACTTTCTCAGAGGTGATTCTCATCCTCTCCAGCAGGTTTTAGCATGTTTTTAGTTTATTCAGGAAAAGCTAGTGGGTGAAAACTTTAATGCGTCATTTGAAGACAGCACAGGTACATTCAAAAGATCTGTAGTTCTTTATTCATACTCCCATTTTCTCAGACATGATTAAAACATTCTGCACATAGTAGAAATATACTTTTCTAAAATTATTCAAAAAAAGCAGGCACGAGTGAAGACATGGAGTGCAATGCTGGTAGGACAGATGCAGAAACACCGAAAATTCCCCAAAAGCCACACATTTGACATTTGTGTTCCTGGGGGCTCCTCTGCTCAGAGACAAAGTGCAAGAAGGTCCAAGAGGCTGGCAATGGTATTTCAGTATGCATAGCTATAGCAGGTCCAAACTATAAACCCCCTGAAGATTGTGCAAGTCAAAAGCATCCTGCTCATACTACTCATGATGCCTCTCTGCCACACTCAAGACTGCAAGTAAAAAAAGCAACAACAACAAAAGCAACAGCAGAATACTCATTCAGATGCACAAAGACCAGAACTGCAGTATTACCTAATACTGTATTCAAGATTGGCATAGCTGATATCAGCCTAAATTTCAGGTGGAGGAGGCACACAGCAGGAAAGAGAGACCTCTGACAATGCAAACATATATTTTGACTCCAAGACAGAGAACATAATCCTTCCAGGACATGAATATAGAACTGAAGGTATCAATTTCAAAAGGTACCTACATTTAATGCTAATGCAACTAATTTCAACAAAAAATTTGTATTTAATGCTAATGTTACTAGGCAGCCTTTGTGTGTTGGTAAGGCCTTGAAAGAGAAAGCCTATTTCTGTTCTCTCCTACGCTCTACCCCCTTTCCTTCAACATCTGACATTTTCACATCAGAGGGGATCCTCACCACAAACAGAAAGGACCTAAGTAGAACAGGAGCAAAACCACTTTCACTCTAAAAGAATGAACATGTTATTGACTAATACCAAACTGCTTTTGAGGGATCCATTACTTGTTGGAAGCATTTTTGGGGACTTCACAGGAAGGGCACACACCACAGCTAACTGATACAACTTTCTAACCATCATTCTAATGCTTCTTCACCAAATGAAAAAAACCAAAACCAAACAAAACACCAAAACCAAAACAAACAGGCAAAAAAAAAAAAACAACAAAAGAATCCCAAACCACCTTAACATCTAAAGTCTATTTAGACAGATAAATTCATTACACTAAAGCAATCCTCAAAATTTTTGTTTCCTTCTTTTACCAAAACAGAGTCTTTACTCACTATGTTGGTAAAACAAGGAAGAAAAATCACTGTAGAGAAAAAAAAAGAAAGAAAAGATTCACTGCAAGTTTTCATGTGTGGAAAGAAAATCTGCATAACATATATTAACAGGAAGTAAGAGATGATATCTAACAACTATGAAGCCAAAATACAGCCAGAACTAAAATAAAGTTATATAACAAAAGCAAACAAAACAAACAAAAACCCCCAAAAAACAACCAAAAGAAAAAAGCAAAAGACATGTATTTAGAAACATAAACCAAATTAAAACACAAGATAAATGAAAAAAATTGTGATTTCATAATTTCACTGTTGTCCTGCAGCAGCTGTAACTATGGAGCTGATTAAGGAGATTTAATCAAATCTAGTCTTGCTCAGCAGAAAGCTGTTAATAAACCAGAGTACTTTTACTTCCCTAAAGGTAAACAGAAGACCACTTGTTATTAAGGTTACCTATTTTGTGTTTTGATAACCAGGTGAACAGTGAGTCCATCATGAATTCCATGCTGAGTCAAAGTATCTTGATCTTTTAAAATTTTTCCAGCAAATATCAAAACAAGTTAATCAGTGTGGGACTTGAAATGCTTAGAGATTTCTTCCTTGAACTAAACAAAGAAATTAATATTATACATTTATGTAATTAAATACTGAACTGAAATTTTAAAAACTAATTTAAGAACAATCTGTTTTTTACATTTGCTGTGTTACTTCACTTGTACTGCATATTCTTTATTTCATAAACTAGAAATACTTTTGTTTCCTGAACTTCTTTTTGTCCATAGGAAGATGGGAAATATTTCTTTGTCATTCAGAAAAGGAAATCTGAAGAATTTCATATCTAGATCATTAGTTATATAAGTAGTGACAACAAAAACCTGATTTCTCTTGAAGACTACTGTGACTTCAATCAGGCATGCACCCATTATATAAATACACACTAGTATATACAGTACTTAAACACACCCTTATGTATACACATGGTAAAGTATGCATATAATTATATACTAGCAAGTACACACATAAAAACGTGCACACCACTCAAGCCATCCATTGCTGGAGGACTGATGATGCAACATCACAAAGAAGATAAATCTGGCTAGACTTTTGCTGGAACTGA
This sequence comes from Polioptila caerulea, assembly GCA_013397295.1. Classification (NCBI taxonomy): domain Eukaryota; kingdom Metazoa; phylum Chordata; class Aves; order Passeriformes; family Certhiidae; genus Polioptila; species Polioptila caerulea. Next base: position 104,102 of record VYXF01008559.1, read on the forward strand.
GTATACTCTCTCCTTAGATGTATTTTTGCTGCCTTCCTTCCATGTGTCTGGCATTCTTTCCACACAGATAAAAGTTATACCTTAGATGGCTCTGCCTTCTCATTCAATGCATGACAGAGCTACATGAAATGCAGTTGCAGCCCAAGGCACAGTGAATAAACACATTTTTCATTTCATTGGCAAATCATTACCATACAAGACCTTTTACAAAAGAGGCTTGCTAGGTGTTAACTGTCAAAAACACCTTAAATAACAGATTAGCTTCACACACTTT
>VYXF01008561.1:0-36052 GCA_013397295.1 Polioptila caerulea
TTGAAAGAACCCAGGGAAATCCAAAAGCATCTTTACTCCTGTACATTTGTATAACACTTTTATCTTAGTTTTACCTGTGTCCATAAATATATTGAACAGTACACAGAGCTTGTAGTTGCAAAGCAGCGAATCTGAGATATCCCTAAACCAGGACAGCTCCCTCACCAGCGGTGTAAGGAAGTTACTTTCCACAAACATTTATGTATTAGGAAACTCTGCTTGTTCTGAAGATTTCACAATCTTATCAGGGAAGGTAAAGAACATGAATGAAACAGAAAGAGAGGTGAATTTGTTTGCCCTCTCTCACATACTTCCTCTCTGTACAGTACCCCATTTCCAAAGAATGTTCCATAGAAATGGAAAGCACAGTGTTAGTTATTGTAAGATAACTTCATAATATATTTTATCATCTATACTACGTTTGACTGCTGATTAGATTCCAAAAATCAGTCCATGAAAGTGCATGGATGAGAAGCCTAGAGCAACTATAATATGAGTCACTGCTTTCTGCAATTACTCTAAAATGGTAACTAATAGTAGATCATTAACTTTATTGCTGGAATAAGAGCTGGTTATCCCTGTATGTATATAGAGAGAGTAAAATTAATTTCTGTATGATTCATAAATATGTACTATCCACAGTATCATGGAAAGAACCTGTTTGGAGGTTTCAATTAAAATGATTTGTACAAAGAGATATGTAAAGCAAAGTATTTTAAACATCATGGCAAATATTTAACTACTTTGTCTTCATCAAAAAATCACAACAGAAATCAGTAAATCAGACTCAGAGAGTTTCAATGGGAACTGTTAACTAAGCCAAACACTTTCTGCCTTAACATTATATCACGTTCAGAAATAGCTCCAGTTCACAGTAGCAAATGTTGGAAAAAAATACCGATGTTTACGCACTTTTTCTAAGTTTGTATAGAGGTTAACAGAGTTGTCATTGTCCATGCAGCTTATCAAAGGAGCTTTATTCTGCTCAGCAATGGAGCATGAGGAACAGACTTGGGACAACTTTTAACCCCTGTCAGAAACTACTACTCATTCTGGAGATTAACCCTGGTGATGAAAAGATCATCTTCTGTCTTCACATGTCTGCACATCCATCTGCACAGTCTCTCAAGATTAGACATATTACTGACGAATGCCATAATAATTATTTTTCTGCCTTACCCTTTATTGCACTTTCACACCTGATGGAGTGTCTGTGGTTAGCAGAAGATTATTTCTATAGCAGCAACTAGGCAGAGCTGATGAACTTCATAGGCATTTGTAATTATTCATCAGAACCACCAGAATGACTATAAGTCTTAGAAGCATAAAATCAGCAATTTTTGTATACACCACCAGGCCATATAGATTATTAATGTAGTGAATAATCATAAAATATTTTCATAATTAATAAAATCCAAATTAATATAATAGACCAGTGATTTTCTAGTATTATTGTTTGTTCAGCCATCCCAGTAAGCCAGAATTAACATTAAATTGGATAAGAAAACAGATAATAAAAAGCGTATTTCTAAAATTTTCCAAATATTTTTTATGTCTATTCAAAAATTAAAAATTTAGTCAGCAATTCAAACTTATAATTCTTTAATTTTAGCCACATAGTAAACATTACTAAATATCTCTTGCCTCTTAAAACACCTTCACAGGCACCAATTAAACCAATTTGACATTACTGAATGATTTCTCTAGAGGCTCAATGTTTAGGTGCATGTTTTCACCACAGGCAAACATTTCTCCTCTCACATATATATTTTACTATTGCTGATATTTTCTGTGTAGCTTGACATATCTATTGAAATGCAATGGAATCAGGCATTTCATTTCATAAACCTCAAGCAGACACCTAATTTTAGGAACCAAAGTTTGAAGATTCTCATTATACTCCATAAAAATATTCCACTTCTGTAGACCTGGCTTGTTTGTTTGTTTTGTTTTATCACCACCAAACAACAGGAGATGTTTTCCAACAGCATTATATAGGTTTGTAGAAGTAATATAACCCTATGCCCCATTGCAATAACTTGTGGGAACACCACCTCTTATGGAAGGGACAAAATCTGCTTCCTTTCAAGCTAAGTCAAAGCATTAGGGACAGTACAGTCTAATTTTTGCCCTGGACTGACTATACTGGACTAAACAGATTTGGTGGTTTTACTGGAAAAAAAAGTCCTTAAGCAAAGGAAAAAAATATTTCTACTTGATAATATTAAACTACACTAGATAGATGGGTATTTCTTCCCTTAATTCTGTGATGATGAAAAAAGAGTAGATACCAGAAGTCATGCATTGTCAGTAACTGAGTATCACAAAAGGCAAAATTATACATTTTGGATGGAACAGCCTGTAAGATGTTAAGTGGTAAAGAACTCATTTTAAAATTTTACAGGTAGTGTTTACCAAAAATAGCTTTACACTGTCTTCCTAATAAAGGCATAAAACTAGTTGAAATATTCAGACAGATACAGTTGCAATCTTTCATCTCATGTTTAATTTTTCCTACACAAAAGATAAACATCTAATTCTGATTGTCATAAACAAACAAAACAAAACAAAAAACAAACAAACAAAAAGCAAAAATACCATGCTTGTCTTATTTGGTTCTGGAATACAACTGCAAAAATTCAGTAGGATCCTTTCAGAGCAGCTCTACTTCAAGGGGCGCTAGATCAGATCACAGATGTTTTCATCAGAAATAAGAGGAGTGCAAATAACTTATTTTAAATTTCAACAGTAGGATTTCTCAAAGTGAGGAGGAAGTAAAACTTATGGAAGATGCGCTTATGGCAACCTCAAACTAGCACCTTGTACAAAGCAGAGCGATGCAGAGTCCCAGGCAGTGCAAAGGAGAGCCCTTTTTTGCAAAACCCAGGCCTTTTGAAGCAGTTAGCTGGCTATGAGTTCACACAGTTTTAAGGCACAAGAAGCCCAAGTCACCCAACCACCACACACCAGGACACGGACACGCAGCAGTCACGCAGAGCATCTGTCACGTCTCTGCCCCTGTCCCAGCAGTCACTGTCCCACAGCTCCCCCCTACTGAGCCCAAGGAGCAGGCTGAGCCAGGATTTTACAAGAGTAACAAGGCCCTTATAAGGCCCCTTATTTATAAGGCCTGGCCTATATAAGGCTTTGCCTATATGCAACAGCACCTGAATACCATTATGAACTATAACAATCCACTTTTAGAAAATCCTTGTGAGACAGAAAAACACCACTTTTTCTGATTTTATCATGAATTGAATTTAAATCATCTGAAAGTAAACACTGCCCGTCGCCACCAGCTTATCCTTTACTTGCTAGATTTAACCTAATTGGCAGAGGAGCATGGGAAGTTGTAGCAATACTATTCATGCTAAAGAAAGCACAATCTGAAACTACTACTATAAATGTTCTTTGCAATCTCTAGCTTTTTTATTCTTTTAAATGCTGATATTTGTTATCCAGCACTCCTATTCGAATGCACAGGGTGTGCTGAGGATCAATCACAAAAAAACTCTGAAATTATGTACAATCTAACTTTGAATCTAAAACTTGTCAATTTTTCTAATAAAAATAAAAAGGCATAATGCTTTGGTTCTTTGAATAAGATGGAACAGAACTCAAATCCTGAGGCATAATAAATAAAGAGGATCCAAAGCATCCATAGTAAGACCTCCCTCGATGTACCAAAACACCTCATTACAAAACTGACAGATAATTCCAAAGCCGCTCTTTGGAATACATAAAATGTATTGTCTTTGCATCCATGTATTGTGCTCTTTTTCTCCTATCAAATGATGAGCATTTCGCGAAGTTGTAAGAGTGGGTCAGCTTACACAATCAAATTAAACCAAAGAAACACATTTTTAAGAGAGGAATGCTTCCTACAAGTTAAATCTTTGCTGTAGCTCTTCTGTCCTGATGCCACCCATTGACCGCGTTCTCCCTACAATCCATTTGTATAGTGCCAGAAATTACTGAAAATGAGAACAAGCCTTCACAAAAATCCCAGAGAAAGAGCCCAGCTTGTACCAGGGCTCACATGTGTGTAAATTGGAAGACACACACAAGTTGAGAGAGCCTAACTTTAATAATTGACTTCTCATACTGTTGTGTCTGGTATAATGACAGCAGCTGCACTCCAAAATTCATTTTTAAGTGTCACTGAAAGAAAACAGCTCTTTAGCAACTGTCAAAGCTTTTTCCACTAGGACTTCATATTAAAGTCCTTCAGTTAGTACTATGCTACACACGAAAAACATTGAAATGTGGAATTCAGAGGGGTTTTTTTTTAACTGAAGGAGATGAACTTTATTCTTGGTTTTTGTGAATGCTGAACACTCAGAACTAGAAAGTGAACTACAATTTGAATTTCAGTTTCAAATTAATCACAGTATTCTCTCGAGGTAATATTCACTCTAAGTATAAAAAATACATATCTCTGCATTCATTGGCTGAAAAATATCTGAATAATTCAGTATATGGAACATTTTTCCTAGTATATCTATTAAGACATGCATTAAACTGACGATAATGTTATGGCTCAGTTAATACCTAATTAATGTTCATTAATAAAGAAATTTAAAAACTTTGGTACATGCAGTGCAGAAGACTGATATTCTGCAGCTTATTAGCAGCAAAGTTCCAGAGCAAAATAATATTTTTTTCTTGTTATCATTCAGACAAAAACATCAACAAAACATGGTACTTGGAGTCCTAATTAAGTACAATAAAACATAAGCTGGAGCTGTGACATTTAACAAAACTTCATCGCTCTAGGGATTTAGTCTTGAACAGGAGTTTGAAATATGAATGAATTTGCAATTCCAACAACACTTAAGCTGAGCTCAAGGTTGGAAATATGAGACTGAAAAAGTCTGAGAAGGTTAAACAAAACACTAAGAGGCAGAAGCACAACACAAGCTTATCTGAAAAGCTGAGTGACATTTTTATGTATACAGGTCTTAATTATTGTAAAAAGAACTGGCTAACAAAAATAAATGGTAGAATATCAAATACCAGGATAGGAAAAATAAGTCCAAGACATATAATGTGACTGATTAAATTCATGGCTAACAGAAGCAGGAAGAAAGCAGCAAAATTATTCAGAAGTATTCTGAATAATTTAGGATGGTAAGATGACACTAAAAAGTAAATTAAAACTAAGGAAGCTGGATTTCCAATACCAAGAGTACTTTTTTATCTCTCAGAGGAAACTAAAAAAGGTAGACAAGAAATCCTTACTGCACTCTCAGATAAGCCATATCAAACTTCAAGAAATTTAAGGGAAAATAGGGGAGGGTGGGTTGTTCTCCAATTACAAAACAGGGAAGAATAACCTTTCTTTGGAAGTATATCACAGAAATGCCTTAAACTCTTCTAAGAGTATACAGTAAGTTTATTACCTTAAAACTATCTTTGAATAGAGTGAAAATATTTAAAGACCTGCCATTTTTCATAACATTTTGAAAGCATTCAAACACTGAACTTTTCTTCTTTTTTTCTTCTACAAAAATAGAGGGGTTTTTGTTCTAATATCTATTTGATTTTACGAACATCTTTTTCTTTCTAAGTGTCTCAAGGAATCATTCTGGAGGCTGAAATAATCATACCTTCTCTTCAGAAATCTTCAATACATGACTGGTGAATCCACTACACTTTTATCTTTTCCACAGTTTCCCCTGAAATTTTCTGTCTCCAGTTTCAGCTGAGGCTTCATTGCCTGCTATTATTTTGCTGTTTTTAGTTGGGAAAAATCAAGTCCTTCTCATGATGAAGAATCTTCCTTTACTTTCATGCTTTCCTTTACGTGTTTTATCTAAGATTTGGTTATTTCTGCCATGTCAGAGCATACAGTCAGGAATATCAAGATATGTGTTGTTACAAAAAGGGTAAGATTATATTGGTATTTACCTGGATCTGACTGTGAGGAATGAACATATCTTCCAGATGACAATATATTTGAGGCCTTTAATTTTTGAATGTATCACATGAAAAATCTGTGTACGTGCTTAAAACTGTTGTAGGAGCAGACTAATACAAGTTTTAACATTTCAGATCTCAGAGGCAAATTTGTGTATTTTTCTCATAGAAAAGGTCAAAATCTGTAGAATTCCAAACATTTAAAGGCACACATTTGGGTTTTCTTCTGCAAATCGCAACTGTTTGCAAGGCACATGGTATTTTACAATAAAACATATTGCACCAGTGTCCAGAATTGTTCATCGTTACTCCCCTCTTGGAGAACTTATAGAAAAGTTGGTTTATATCTGGGAACATCAGTCCCTTTTGCCTCTGCAGCATATAAGCAGTTTCCACCAAACTAAAGAACCAGATTTTCAGAAGCGCCATTGGTCAAACTTGTGCAGTAAGGAAAGGTGTCTTTTAAAAACATTTTAATACTTCTCTCAGTTCTTCATAATCCTGGACATTGTGTGAAGCTTTCTCATTAAAAAAAATAAAAGTGTATTTCAGAGAGAAGTATATTTAGAATACATCAAAATCTTCTCAATGTATGGGAGAAGCATCCCATCTAATCATAAAGTGTGGTCGGTACTACACCTCATTTTGTTTAAGAAAACCTTCAAATCTCATCTCTAACCATGTGTGAAGAGGTCCACTATGCTTAAACAATGGAGAGAAAAGAAAAAAATAAAACAGTTTATGTCTTGTAATAGAGACAGGAAAATGATCTATGACACAAGCCCCCCATTTTTTAATCTTTTCAAGACTGGTGCAAATAACATTAACCAGAAAACAAAAGGCAAGTCACAACATACAAAAATTTCTCATCTGATTTGAACTCCTTAGAAAACCGTTAGTATTGATTTTCAAAGAAAACCCACAGAAAATAACTGTTATGCTTTTTGGGATAAAGATCAATACAGGTAGCACAAATCACTTCAATAATCAGAAGTGAGAGATTTTTCTTGGAATATTGTTTATCCTCTGCAATGCAACACTTTCACATAACACATTTATCACCCTATTATGCTCAAAGACTAGAGAGATAGTTAAGAGCACTTAATTCTAGCAAAACTTTGCTCATTTTATATTCCATCAGCCCACCATGATTATACTGTTAGACTGTCCCAGTTAGTGACAGCTTAAAAGGCACAGCAGTATTCTGACTAGTAAACACATAAAAAGCAAATTACTTAGCTGCTAGCGGAGCTGTTCCAAATGGGATACAGAAATAAATACATTCCATCTGCAACGCGGTGGGCAAAAAATTAAAGTTATCCAGTGGTTATTATTTGTATATTTCGAGTTTTCTTGCAACAAAAGAACTTGCGCGTGTCGTGCACCAAAGCCTCACACAGGGCTGAGCTGGGAAAACCTGCAGAGCTCAGCAGCACTCACATCTACTTACTCAAGTCTGAGAACATTACAGTCCTACTCCCCACAAATCTCCTGCTAGTCCTCAGGTGCCAAGCTCTCCTTTGGAGCCAGTCATGGCTTTCTGTGTCATGCAACCCAGCACTCGCAGATTAGCACACCTATTGCGAAAGCTTCTGCTCAGTCAATGAGATAATGTCTACATTTAAGAAGGCAGGATTAATGTGCCCACTGTCACATAAGGAACCTGATCTATGCAAGTCTCAATATTCAACCAAACCTATGCTTCCTTCGTAATTCTGTCCAGAACTGAACTGTTTAAAAGCATGGTGAAAGCCAAATATGCTATAACATGCATCTAAAAATAAGAACTTAAATCCTTTCTTAAATGAAAGACTCCAGGGGGGAAAGAAAAAAATGTATCCACTACTTTGGAACTTTTCGACTTAGGATCAACAGCAAAGTCACCATTTTTCAGTAAAAATATAACCAAATCTCACTGAACAGTTTCTTTCTCTACCAAGCGGATGGGAATTTTTATTCTGTGGATAAATGCGTCCAGAGAAGCTGAAATGAGCACCCTTGCATTGATTCTACACCACTGTGCAGAGGATTAGTTAATCAGATTTAGACTTTCACTGGTCACCAGACAGGGGACATAACACATGACAAACTGGTCTTCTAATGGACTGAAAATCTAAGATAAACACTCATCTTTAAGAAATAAAAAATAGTTGAGTTAGGTTTTGGAAAGCTTCCACTCATCTTTAAGAAATAAAAAATAGTTGAGTTAGGTTTTAGGAAGCTTCCATTTGCATTACTTAGTATTTACTTAAAAGATCAATACCACAAACTACTGGGACCTAATAAAACAGAGTAGTTCGGACATAAACCTCTTAAGAAATCAAATTAAATTCTTCAAAATTACAGGCACAGTACGTAAGCTTTTAAGAAGAAAGTATTGCTTGTATCACTGTTGCTTCTTTCTATCTGCTTATATCCTAAAATCTCTGGCATCAGGATGAGGAATTCTCCATGTTCCTAACCATTAAAGATACCGCAAAAATGCCTTCTAAGAGTAAAACTTTCATGAGCTAGTCTTACTAGCAATTTTCAGTAATTTAATATAACCCACTCAAAAAAAAAAATCGGAGGAAAAGTTAGTTCTAGAGTTTTCAGTCTACCAGAAAATGTTGGCTTGCAGGAGGTGTCATAGCATAGTTTATCTAAGGATAGCAAAAATTTATTCCCAGGCCAAATGGATTCATGTTCACTTGGACTCTTTTCTAATTCTAAAATTTGGAAATCCAATATACTTGTCAGACCTTCACACCAAACACACCATTGGAACATCACCTGGTGGATCTATATGGGTTGTTATAAATTGGCAAGAGAAACATGTAGAGAAAAATTATTCAAACACAATGGGATCAGTACTGGTATAATTTTTTGTTAAAGTAGTGAGACAGATCTATATCACTTCAGCAAAGCAGAAAGTTTTTCATTTTAATCCTTTTCTGTCAGTGCTATGATATGAATTTTTTTTTTTTTTAATTATTGCATGTTTCCAGCATGGCTACCCCTTTGGTATTAGGTACATTATTGTTATTTTTAATAAGTTTCTGAGTAGAAGTATTTGCTTTACAGCTGCCTGAACACCCAAGGTAAATCTATCATTAATTATTTCATTATTATTCTCACTACTTACTAGGAGCTTTATGTAAATCTTATCTACCTGTTCTTGAAAATAAGAACAAAGGGAGTCTATGCTTGTCTCCCTTTCATTTTCCCTTGTAGTTGAAAAAGAACACTGCTCACTTAGAAGCTTCCCAGTGCCCAAAACAATATAAGACTGATTCCCTTAACTCTGAACTAATTATGATTTAATTCTCTATTTAATTGAGCCAAGCATCTTGCATGAACCATTGAAACCAAACCATATAAGAAATTATGTGTGATTTAGCTCTTAATTTTGAAGGTCAAAACACTGAGGCAGACCTGAATAATGCTGACATTTCTGAGGTATGTTAGAGGAACAATTTATAGGCTAGCAAAAACAACTTGCTAAGATTTGCCACCTTCCCCACAAAACTAACCTTCTGTACAGGGTCTGAGCTCTGTGGAAGTCTTTAATTTGGAAGATAGCAGAGTCTGTGGTGACGTGGTATGCTCTGGCACCAAAAGGGATGACAGCACATGGATGGATGGATGGATGGATGGATGGAATATAGAACAACTTCTTTTTCCACAGACAGGCACTAGAAACGAAACAAGTAAATTACTTGGGAGCATTGTTTCTCCCTGCCACACAAAACCAGAGAAGAGATGGTAGCTCTTCTTCCCAGAATTCAGAGAACCCCTGAACCTTAGAGGGTTTTAATAACCTGTTCTGTGTACCAGGTGCAAACACTATGTCTTAGTCTCAAAGGCACATCAAATTGTCCAGTATATCTCTCATCCTTTAAAAGTAAGACCTCTCTTGTGAACCATTTGGCAGCTACAAAGGAGGAGACAACACACTTTTCCTTTACTTTAAAAATAATTTTAAAAAAAGACTAAAAATAGATTTTTTTGAATTTATGGAATTCTAGATATTAAAGTAATTCCAAGTCCTTCTGCCAGTTTGCTCAGATTTCAACCCAATGAACACAAAGACTGACAGCCAAGTCGCCCATTATCTTTCCTCACATGTTCACTAATTAATAGTGACAACAATTCCTGAAATCCCAGGAAAATGTGTTGGAGGCAAGAAAGGTGCATGGGTTGTATTTCTTACCTAACTTCCCTCTCCTCAGGCCAAAAACATACCCACAACCACTCACTGAATTTTAGTAATAAGGGTTCTTTTGTTTCCTAAGTACAGTCTTGCCCCAATTTATTGAAAGACTAAGAGACAAATCTATTTCTAAATTGTCAATTGTGTAGACCAAGTGATGCAGAAACTAATTTCCCTCATTCTTTCAGAGCCTGTGAGGATCCAAAGAACCTAGATAACATTCAGATTTTGTAACATAAAAAATAAATCCCCAAGTTTATTATACTCTCCTAGCAGTTACAGTTCTAAAGACAAATAATGTATGAACAAAATACAGGAAGCTAATTCTAAGCCTCACAGAATTACTGCTCTAATTCTCTCTGACTCTCTCTTTTAGGCTCCCCCTCTTACAAACACAGCAGTAGGAAAGAAGACTTGCAGGGATAAAAAGGCACTGCTGTTAAAACTATTATTAAAACACCACATGGGATGCTCAGCCAATTGTGGCATCTGAGTAGAATCTGTCTTTGTTTACATACATCTAAATAGTTACAAAAAGCATAACATCAGCGAAACCAAGATGGAGATGTCTTAGTTCTTTGTACATTGGAAGATCTTAGTCTTAATATTTAAGGAAAAAAAAAAAAAAAAACCCAGAAAAATTCTTTTAATTCCAAGGTCAGTAACCTTCAGATCTGGAAGAATAAAACACACAATTTATCTGTCTTAAGTGAGTTTTGTGGCATCAGTTGATGTTCAATTTAAAAGCACAACAAATTATCAGACTAGATCTGAAGACATAAAAATAGAAGTATAGAAATAGGAAAAATAAGCCTTGGTAATACACAGGTTTCACAGTGGGGGATCAATATGTGCCTCAATATGAATATCATTTCTTAATAAATGGATAACAACACCATGTTACAGAAGCATGTATGAATGAAACAGAACAAATGCAGAGCCTCCCTGTTATTTTGTTAGCCTTAGGGAAAAAATTTGCTGTCTGCAGGTTCCCTGACTTCTTCTTTCTTTTACTCCCTTACCTTCCTTCTCTAGTCCTCCCTTTCTTTTGTTCTTTCCACACAGACTAACACAAGAAAGATGCTGAAAAGAGACTCCAGCATCAGAGAAAGGATAAAACCTAAGCCTTGGAACAGGGGTATCATAGAAAGATCACCAAGCCATTAATTTTTAAGTGGGGGAAGGGAAGGGGAAAATTTTTGAAATATAAAGGAGCAGAAGGAAAGAAGTATTTCTGTATTTTATTGTACTAAAGAGAGATTCCATTGATTGGTTTCATCTTCATTCTTCTGGAAGCATTCCGCATTGTTAAAAGGGTAAATTGCAAAACATTCTTCACCTTCAGCTGCTCCCCCTCCACCAAAAAGACAGAGCATTCAAATATGTCTGTGGAAGTCTATGAAATCAACCCCTCAGTGCATAAAGACAGAATGTGCCTTCAGGGCTGGGGTTTCGACAGTCTCTCCAAACACAAGGACAAAGCACCCTGGCAGAGTAGATGGCTGGTGTGACACAACCTTGTAAGACTCAATCCCCTGCATAACTGTAGAGAAACACAATGTACTTGTCTGTCAGCCTGCCCACCACAGAGGCTGTCATGCTATAGGTGTGACAGAGCTCACTTTGGAAGCCAAGAGAGTTTTTTTGACAGAATGGAAAGAACAAAAGTGTATTTTCCTGATGCTTTGGTTTGAAATTCCCTAAATTCTAGGAAAATCAGAAGCAGAAAGCATGTTTTTCAAGAAAAAAAAAAAAATCACCAATCTTATTTACTCTTCCAGTACTGTCTCAAAATTCTCAAAAATAATTAGGATTAACTCCTTAATGATCCATCTTTTCCCCTAAAAATAATTAACCTACTCAGCATGAAACAGCAGTGGATAAAACACAATGCAGATTCTGATTCTACATTGCCTCGATTGCAGTTCTTTCCTAAAAAGGGCACAATTCAACATAAGTTTCTAACACTTGCTAATTCTAGGTCCTGTGTCCCATGAGACAAGCACAAGCTCACCTATTTAATCTCATTCATAACAGGTTACTACATGATAAATTAGGATGTTAAAAAAAGACAACAGGAACCTTATTCATTTGAGCTAATGTTGCTTAATATTGTCAACAAGACAGGCATTTGAAAACAATCAAACAACATTTTGAAAAGTACCAGGACCCTGCAGTTAATGACAACATCAAAAATGGAGGGCAGTACTGAGAGAGAAGAATTCTACTCAAAAGAGAGTGATGGCTGAATAATATGAACTCATTGAAGGCTAAATGACAATTTAAGGGAAGAACCTTGCTAGGCTTAATTTAAACAGATTCTAGAAATACTCACTGCTATCATGAAACCATTAATAACAAACCCAATACATCTGTTCTGTCTTTGTGCAGTTACCTAGACTACAATTCTTGACACCACTGTTCTGTAATAACCTCCATCTGCTCTGCTGTCTCTGTCATTTCTTTTGCTGTAACATATTGTGACAGAGGCTTCATTTACCTAAACTTATCTTGGCAACTTGTACTTCATTAAAGAGAATCCTGCAAGCATCAGTTAAAGCTTTCTTATCTGGCCATGCATAGCTAAGCTTCATAAATCATTCTTTCACTTTCCATTTTGCAGCTTCTGGAAAGGTAACGTTATTGAATTCAGATCACTGGAATAGAGCAGTACTAAAATGTTTATTGACCAGCTTTTAGGCACTGAGCCCTGCTTTGAATGCAGACAGTAATATTAGCTAAAGCTTTTGAATTTAAAAGGGATGTCACTAATATGTTTTATACATTGCTATAAATACTATTTGATGGCAGGCCACTTTTGCAAGCTGCTACTAATATAGCAGAAACAAAGTATTATTAACATATATTCCCTCCCTTCTCGTCCTTTTAACCATAACATCTGCAAATATTGTATTATATATTCATAGATTTAAGACCTGAATCACAGCTCAGTAGTGCAGAATGTATCTGACAAAGGCAGCAGCAATGTGCAAAGAGACCTTAAACCAACCTTTATATTCCCATCAGATCCGTTTGGCATGGCACCAGGACAGCACTTGGTGCAAGTCACAGCAGTTGGGGAAAGTGCCAGTGGTTACTCGTTTCTAACACGAGAGCTTTAGTGGATTTCTACCTCCATCCAGACTCCTACAGAGGAATTATGTGATAACCAGCAATGTGTACACTGCACATAGCACTACTTCAGGAGAAGAAACATTTGTTAGTAGAATAAAAATAATGATGAACCTCTTTACAGACAGACAGAGCTATTCACTTTTTCATCAGATTCAGAAGAGAGCCATGCTGTCCTGGCTGATGAGTCAAATCACAAATGCTGAGCTATAATAGGGTAGGAAGAAAGGAATCGGGAGGACTATACTTGCCAGACAAAATTTAATCAAGATAGAATGGCATCATTTCAGATAAAATTTTAAAAATAATTTTGAATTAATATTTCCTATATGAAACCACTATCCCACCTGATCATTTTGGTAACAGTAAAATACAGTGGTTTAACAGTTAGGATTAAACAGTTGTAAAAATGAACAATCTAGGAACCTCAGAGATGAGTAGGATGCTGGTCATTTGGATTCAAACTGTCCTTTGATCCACCCAACAATGTGAACTGACATGTCACACCTTCTGTGTGAGCACTCCACTAGTGCTAGAGGGAATTTGGGAATATGATTCTCCTGTTAACATGGTCTACTTGATCTAAAATAAGTATTGCGCAGCTCAGAGAGATGAGCAAGTACGTGAAGGTCAACAAAAGACACCCTTCAAGCAACCTAAATTTAGTTATCTTTCATACTTTATAAAAATGCAGTTGTTAAAGAAAGACAAATTATCAGTTCCTCAGAAGTTAGACAACCTGCAATGACAAGGAAAGGAGCTGTGGGGGCGATGAATTACATTTCAGTGGGGTAATGTTATAAATCCTGAACTATCCAAAGACAGAACTGAGAAGCTTCCAGTAGCAGCTGCCTTTTGCCCTTAAAATGCCCCAATAATTGGACTAACTTTTGAATGGACTAAGCCTGAAATGAATAGTTCCAGTTCGCCACATTTAAAAATAATTAGTTTTAAATTAATCTGGAGCAACATTGCCATATCTTTTCAATCACTCTTCCCACTTCACCTGCTGAGTAAAAGAAACCCTAATTATTCACATTGGCCCACAAGTTATCCATAAAGAAAAAAAAAGTGGCAGGCAATGTTAAAGAAGGTTTAATCAGCCCTCAGGACCTGTATGTCAAAAACACACAGCTGCCTCAGACATCATTTCTCCGCCTTTTAAATAGGACCAGTATCTAATAGGAACTCTCATAAAATCTTAAACTATCATGTTCAGTCTGCTTCATTCCCATCCCAGGGTCTACTCTTTCGATAATGGCTCTTTTTGCTGGAGTCACAATGACAGGGAAGAAGGGAATGCTGAAAGAACAAGGCTGTCAGCTTGAAAAAAACCCTGGCTTCCATGTGCATGGTCACAAATACTCTATAGGTGACAAATACAGCCAGATCCTGGTGGGTGCTATTCTCTCATTGGATTTTGCATTTTAAATACAAGTTATTTCTTTAGCCTGAAAAAAATACTAGCTGTATTGCAGCAGTTTATATACAAAGTTGTTAGCATGATTTCCTAATCACTAAGTCATTTAATAATGTAAACTTTCTTATAGCTGAGTAATCTATTGCTAGTCTAAAGAACAATTTTGTTATTAAGTGATGTTTCATTTTAATAATTTACAGCACAGATAATTTCATTTTAACTGGAGGTTTGTTGGGGTTTTTTTTGCTTTTAAAAGGTTTGCTCTGCATCAGCTACAATTAAGTCAAATCTTCGAGGAAGGTAAAATGAAACCATTATTTTTTTATGATCAAGAAAATAGTTTTCTGTTGGGAATATAAAACGATTGTGGCTGCTTAACTATGATACTTATAGTGGTAAGGGGTAAAAAACCTCCAAAACCAATAACAATTTGGGTCTAATTCAATCCTTGCACATCATTACAATGATAGTAGCTCTTTATCTGATGTTTCATTAGCAGATCCTGAGTTTTTCAGTACTAATCCAAAGCAGCATGTAACTTTCTTTAGGCTACAGCCTAAAATCTGTAAAAATAACTGGGTCTTATCTATAGCTGGTGTCAACAGTCAAACATACTCATAAACCTTTGCCCATGAATAAAAGCATCCTAAGAGTCTCTGAGGAGCTGAAGGGCTGCTAAATTCACAGGCCTTCTTCATTTTCACAGTCTGAGAGCAATGGCCCATCAAAACACATCTCTTACACCTTATGTGCACAACTAGGGCACAAAACTTTTGAAAATGGGGAAAGAAGCAGGAAGTTAAAGAGAAAGTTAAATGCACTTGGAAGATTTCCCCTTACAGCTCAATACACAATGAATTCAAATCTCTAGATGAACCTCAAGGGTTTTGTTATTTTGTAGCTCCTGAAAACCAAATAAGTTGGTGTATGAGTCTTTGGATATAATGATAACTTGTAAGCTTATATAATGTTTGTAGAAGACTTTTTGATCCTCAGGTGAAAAAAAGCACATAAGGGCAAAAATTGTTATCTCTGATTGTGGAATGCAGTTCAGACTATATAATTATTTTAAAAGATGCAACCTAGAGCTGGATGGTTTTCTATAATTATGTTAGCCTCAGGATGTCTTGTACAAAACTCTTTCCCTAATAAAAACATTTAGATATGCTGAAATTAATACAGATCTCAGTTGCTAAGTGATAGAGAGCTACATAATCTTTTTTTTTTTCTTCTGTAAAGCAGAGAGTTAAGATTATAACTCTAAAGACAGGGATAGTTACCTTATAATCTTCCTATTTATGTTATAAGCAATCTACTGATGGCTTTCCCTGTTATTGAAAGTTGTCATTTATTTTTGAGCATTGATACTTCTAGCAAATTGTGCAAACTACAGTTGTACATGCAAAAATCTCTTTTGAAGTGAATTTCTATTCCATTTATTTTAAAATTTTCAGACAGAAAAAGGAAAATTATATGGGAAAACAGTGTCTTTCCCCCATTCAACATTTCATTGACCATTCTTTAAAAAACTTTATAATATTTTAGTGATTTTGAAACAAGAATTACAAAACTGAAAATGCACTGCATTCTCCCAGGTGTGCACCTCTATGCATCCCAGAGAAATTCTGCTAAATTACATCAAGTGGTAAGACTTTGGGTTAAAAACTATTGTTTGCACATGTCTAGCATACATTTGCTGGATCTTTATGGCAGAAGTCTCAGAAGAGTCCAGATGAAGCAAGACTTACCTTTTTGAGCAAAATGTGGGAAGCAGTGAACTTTTTTCTGCCCTGTTTCCAGTTCCCAGCTGGCTGAATTCAAGCAGCATAAAGTGAAAGTTAACTGAGAAAAAAAGAAAGTCTGTGAAGGAAGAATGAGACCAGCATTCAAGTGTGGAGACTGATACTGAGCAAGGATGCCACAGCCGGGACTTGGAAAGGTAGTGCACTACCCAAAACCAAAACAACCCCAAACCACAAAACCTGTTCTTAGTGTTTTTCTACTGCATTGGTTTTCATAGCACCTCTGAGTGATAAATAACTTCATTTCAGCAACCTATAGGCCTAGCAGTCCTTACTTGGTGCATGTTGCTCAAGCATACAAGTTTTCTTCGGTATTTCTTCATGAGCAAAGAAAATGGAGTCAAGCACAGAAAGTAGTACCTGATGAACTTTCTCATAGTATGGTAAGGATTGTGTTTTAGCAGATATGCCAATACACCTCTCTGATTTCACTGATGAAGACTATGCTTTAAAAGCCCTCAAAAATCCTTAAGTCAACAGTCACCTGCAGGGCTTTTGGATGAACCTTGTTTATAATGAAACATACACGCATTTGTAGATCAATCGTGGTAGCACACTGATTTTGAATATATCTGAAAAAAATTTCTTTCAAACATGTCTATAAAGCATCAATTGATATTGAACAGGGTTTAAAATTTTAGCCAGCAAGATAAAAAGTACCAATCTAGCTATGAATCAGACGATCTTCATGTTAATGTGCCAAATCTACAAAGAAGTTTGTGAGAAGCTAGCAAAATCATTAAAAATTATGACCAAAAGATATCCCAAAAAAAATATTTTGCTAGTTATATAAAAATTATTAAAATCATCAAGCTCCTTTGTGCCAAGAGTACAAAACACAGTGAAAGATGGAAAGACAGTACCACACACAAGTGATTGCCTTTAACAGGAATTTTTCTAGTATTATTAAACATCTATGTATCTGAGGATGCAGATTTCATTTTGCATGACAGAAAACCTCAGAGTCATTACCTAATCTTTTTTAGGCCATCATTAAGTTTTCATAAAGAAGCAGATTATCTGTAATGTGGCTTTTCATTCACTTAAGCAGTCAGTTATAATCATATTGTTGATACCTTAAAGAATTTAATCAATTTGCCTGATGATCATGCAGAGCGTGATTACTCTGAAGGAAAAGTAACAATATAAAAAGAGATGTCTGCTACTTTCCTGTCACATCTGTAGGAAAAGGTGTTACCTGCTGCAATTCTGATCACAAAGATCCAAATTCTGAGCTACAATTACAGTAAATATCTAATAACCTGGGGGGTGATTGGTCTGGTTAAAAGGAATACAACTGAGTGGTTAGTGATAGGAAGTAATATCTTTGAATAAGAACAGATTTGTTATCATTTAGCAAGCATCTACTGACTGACAGAGTATGGCCCATTCCACATCAGATGCAGGTCTTGCTGGTTGGTAAAATTACAGCACAAAGCTAGTGTTGAATTCTACTTTCTTTGTTGCTCTTCGGCAGCACCAAGTGACTAAATTTGCACTGGTTTGAAAAAAAAAAAAAAACAACCAACTTTCCCCAGAAATGTTCCACAGCAGTAAAACCCTAAGCAATCAGGATGAATGGATTCCCTGCAAAACCTCATAATGCACTCACAGTTTGAGGAACAAGGATCGCATAGGCCTTCATCACATGTGGAGAATTCAGCACCTTTTCCACAGCAGTGGCCATTCTCAAGGAAACAAGAAGCAACATTCCTGGTTAAACTTGTCTGTTGGTAATTAATCACTTCACAGTCCTTACTACACTAGTTTTTCTCCTTGTATATTTAATCTTAACATGGTTGGAGAAGCAGGATTTAAATTATTATTTGTACTAACTTCTGAAACAGTCCTCACTTCTTGTCATAGAATATGTGGATAATGTGTGCTGTATATTAAGACAAAAATTATTTGTGTTCAGGTTCCAGAAGGGTTGTTCTTCCACTGCAATTTATTTTTATTGCATTGCCCCCATCCCTTGATGCCTTCTTAATCTGCCTCAAGTGCATGATGAACCTCTTTACCTTTTTCACACCTGTATGGAACAAACCAGCTTCCACCATTACAGTTTCTACTGACATCTCCAACACAGAATGCTTCATATCTTAACAAAATTCTCCAGTGCAGCAAAACAAATTATAAGAAAATCTTCTTTTGCTTTTTGAATTTTCTTTATAAAGTATATCACTAAAGCAGTCCAATGCTGCAGGGCAAATGGCAGCTGCATGAAATTAATACATTCATTGAAGTTGCTCATTCTTGAAAGGTTCTCTTCTTCCTGTAGAAAAGGGTTAAAAGCATTTAATGGTCTGGGTTAATAATAGTCAAGTCACTGAGTCAATTGAGTGATGAATTGGGAAAAATCATTAATGCTGGGTAGAGTGCTTGACCTGCTCTTTCAAAGGCAAAAGCTAAAAATGCCTTCCCTTTAAAACACCAAGCAACCTCGAGTGATCTGTGCTTATGCAAATGTTTGATTGACACCTGTCTGGTGGGTCAGCATGATGACTAAGGCATTGGGTATTCTTAAACCTGTAAAAAATTATGGAAAAGACACAGTGCATTGATAATCAAGGCCAGAATTTTCAGGAAACATCTTTAATTTATTCTCAGGGGAATTTAAGAACCTGCCTTCCTATAGGGTTGGGGTTTTTAAATCCCAGACCTACAAGGGTAACTTTTTCATCCATATTTATGCTTTAACACACCTCTTTAGCAGCGACAACCACATTACTAAAACTGAAATCACAAAAAGAGTACCAAGGGAATACTATACTTGCAAACAATTGCAGACAACAATATTTTCTAACTGAAACAGAGGCCCTGCTGTGAGTGTGGGGAAAGGGATGAGCAGAGATGAGAAAATGTAAAGGTGACCTATGGCATGCCAGGCAGGAGGCGTACTCTGGTATGCAGAGAGGTTCATCTGGGACACATCTCTGGGAGGAGCAGCAGATGTAGAAAAATGCTGCTGCTAGAAATTCAGCATCACTTGTGTTCTAGAAATGAAAGCAATGTTATCTCTCACATTCACTTACTAAGTACATATAGTTTTTGCCCTTGAGTACTGCCATTAAAAAAAAAAATCCCAATGAAACAAGTATAAGTGTATCACTCCAAAAATACAATTTCTGCTTCTTATATCTTTATCTACAAAGTTTATACCAATGAAAGAAAAAAAAAGAAGGCTTCTCGTTTGGGTATTTAAAGCTTCTTCCTATGGTGAAAACCTGAGATTTTAATGAAAGAGCTCATGTATTTACACAGACTGTCACTCCATGCTGAAATATGAAATACACTAAATGATGTCCCTCTAGCTTTAATCTAGGGAAACACTTGAGCACAAGCACAGTGCTAAAGCCAACGCCATAAACAGTGCCAAAGTCAAAGAGATTGTTCATAAATTTAGACATTTTTCAGTTTCTCCTCAAATGTGGACTCCTGAGCTAGTATTAAATACAACTATGTGAAGCTGGACTTTCAGTTCTTACACTGGATCTGAAACATTCTCACATAAGAGCCTTTGACCTACTCATTTCTATGCACACCTTCCTTTCCACTCGTAAGGTAAAAAATATTTGGCTGCACCACCAGAAGTGTATACTACCTGAAATTTTTTACATACTTTGAAGATGAAAGACACATACATTTAGTTAACATGTTATTATTAAAGCTATACCTGACACAGAAAGCTTAATATTCTCAATTTATAAGCTACAATATATTTAGTCACAACTATCATTTAACTTGCTCTTCTGTCTAGGTTTTATATTTTCTATCAGTGGAGTATTGGGCAGCAAGAAATACAAACCCATTGCTGTTTTGTTCATAACCTCCTCTATTCTGAGTTTCAGCAAAAATAAAAGTGTTTCAAAAAAACAAATGTTAAAGCGTGAGTTCTGGAATATCATCATTGAAAAATATCATGCCCCTTGAGGGAACGTGTTTCATCTTTTCCCTTTGGGTCCAGAGAAAGATAATTTTTAAATTTATTTTTTCTCAAAATACACTGTTTTTTCCTCCATAGATGACAGCTTTTGGTTCTTCATTTTTTTGCATGTGCTGAGCTTTGTGCTATCAAACTGATGAGAACACTTAGTACAGAGGACCAACAAACATCAACAGTGAGACAACTCCTGGCAGACAGTATTGTGACGTGTAAATAGCTATTACAGTCTATCTTTCCCTCAGTCTGTAATTGCAGGGTAGACTGAGGGACAGGTGCATATTTTGAGCTCTGTTGAGCACTAAAGTTTTAAAGTGTCTCTCTGGGCGTGGATTTGGAGTGATGGCTGATATATCATCAGTTACTTAGAAACCTTGAAAACTTCTGTAAATAGCACAGCCAATATCCCACAAACCTTCTCCTCTATATTCTTTTCTATCAGAAATAAACATGGAGAGTTGTTCCTAATTAAACTACAGTACAGGGGGGGAAAAGGAAATAGATGCAGCAACGAGCTGGACTCAGAGAGAAAGAGAATTGCAGCAAAAATGAAGATAAAGGACCAAGACACATTGTTGCTAAAGGAATAATTATCAAATCACACAGAGTCTTTATTTTGCATAAAGTCATCTGTAATTCTAACACTGGCTCAGCAAAAGGACTTCTTTCACTAAAATAACCTGATTTGGCCAAATGATATGGGATTCTTTAAGCTTGTACCTGCCAATTTTTGCAGAGAATTCAGGAATAGCTTAGAGCACAATTTTAGTACTTTGCAAACCGAAAAGACTTCCTGGGCTGACAGTGTAACATGTTCACATGTTGATCTTGAAATCTAGGACATGAGCTTGGTCATGAACTGCTACAGGAAAAATAATTATGCTTATACAGAATTTTCATCCTGAATTACTCCAGCAGATTCCACATTAAAAAGTAAGAAAATTTTTCACATGAAGTAATTCTTGGAATAATCCATAACATCATGAAGGAGGTAAAATATCACTGTATGCTTAATGGAGTATATGGTACAATACCTAACTTTTTACTCAAGAAACTTTAGTAACCTCAGAAAAACAAACGTGCAGCATTTTTCCAGAAACTTTAACATTCAGTGCTATTGATATCACTCCTCAGCTTCCTGTTCATCATAGTAATACACAAATCACCTGTTTCACAGCAATTATTATGTGCCATGTATGCATGCAAGGAAAAACTATTAAGGGGCACATGAAAGTATGGTGGTAAATTATGGATCTGTTTTCAGGCCACAGTGTGCAATGGCTCGTGGTGTCACCCAGCTACTGTAGGCAGTTTCACAAATGTGCTTGGAAAAGGTGATAAGAATCTACTATGAATTCTCTCTTCTACTACCCAATCAAGCTAAGTACGAAGGCAAAGGCAACTTTCAGCTCCAGTAGTCTCCCAGAAACCACTGAAGGCTAACAGCTTTGCTGACTAAGACAATGAGGCCTTGGGCAGATGTTGAGTATTCCTGATTTCTCCATTTACCAACTGGAGTGGGTTTTGCCCCTACTGGCAGAAATACTTAAGTGATAGCTCTTCAGTTATTTCAGGCCATACAAACAAACCCAGCTGGTCCCATCTGAAAGAGGTTAAGAAAAACTACATACAGAAAAGGGATAAACACAAAAATGGGGAGCATTTTCCAGCTACCATGGTTACTTGGGCCTCAAATAGCTACAGAGATTAAACCTGCAAATGGCTGCTTGTCTGCTCTTGTCCACATGAAATTCTGTGTTTCAGCAATTAATTACAGGTATGCCATGAGGCAAACCTCAAAGTCCCACATTCAATTCATCCAGCTATGAAATAAAGTGACACACACAGCAAAACAAAAAGCTGCTGATGCCACNGCACATGAAATTCTGCGTTTCAGCAATTAATGCCATGAGGCAAACCTCAAAGTCCCACATTCAATTCATCCAGCTATGAAATAAAGTGACACACACAGCAAAACAAAAAGCTGCTGATGCCACAGAGGGATCCTGCACTTCTGCAAACAGGGAAAACCTCTCAGGCTGTACCCAGAATGGGACCTGGCAGTTTCTCAAGTGATCACTTCCACACCTTCATACTCCCTCGGCAGGAGTCAACAGCAGCCCAAATTACCTAAAAAGCATAATCACTAGGAAAGGAGAACTGCTGACAAAAAAAGATACAAATAAAAATACCAATTATGCTCTCAAATACTCAACTATGGGATTGCACAGCATGTTCACAGAAGGTCAGTGGAACCCTATGGTCTGGCTCTTCTGGGATACGCTTCATCTCTGCTGTTCTCTGAAACACCAGGAGTAATTATGTGAGTTCTCCAAATACTCACTGTGGTTCAGGGAGTCATTCTTTTATAGAAACAAGGAACAAATTAGGTGAGCACTTGAATTTTAACCCAAAGCTCAACTGTATGAGTTATCCCATGGTTGTAAGACATTCATATCAGAACACAAAATCTTGCTCTCTTTTGAACACCGGTGGAGCACACAACTGAATTCCACTGAAGAAAATTATTGGGGAGAAAGCAGAGCAACCACTGAGTTACAACTTATTCTCAGTGTAGTTCATGACTAAGCTGGAAGGGTTAAGGGAAGATACTTGTACTTGGAAATGAAAGACTTATAATCTGGATGAAGAGTTTGAAGATTTGGACCTTGTGATTGAAAAATGAGAGAGATATGAACAGAACCTGCAGAGATATATAAAATAACAATTTAAAAATTGCTATTAATATTATAAAATACATAGCAGTACAATTTACCACAATTTGTAATACAAAAACAAGTGGACAGTGATGCTGAACAAAAACAATTCAAAAAGAAAAGGGGGGAAATTATTTCTACTAGGCACGTAACTAACCAGTGGTATTCTTCCTGAAGGTATTACTACCAAGACCAAGAGATTAGCAAGATTCAAAAAGGATTTAGACATTTATATGCATAATGAGAACAGCCACAGCTATCTTAGATGAGATTAAAAAACACAACATGTGAGATATAAACCTTGATGCTTCAGTGAATAAGGCAAATCCTTGCTGGTGGACATTGGGAAAAAAAAAATTAAAAAAATCTCTCGCAATTGGGAAACTGTTCCAGAACTACTTTTCCTGCACTTCAGCCACCTGTTTTGGCACTTCCTTCACTTACCCCAAAACCAGACAGACGTCCTTTTTCCATTTCTACATTTCAAATGAAAGGAAAATATTATACAATCCAATCTAGTATGGTGATAGTGAGCTTGTAGAATTTGAAAAGGAGAATAGAGCTTCTTATCCCAAAATTTCCTTTAACTGTCCTTAACTGAAAGGTTTAAGGAACTTAAAGGAAAGATGTACACAATTTTCTGTAAGGCCTATTTGGCATTTTACACTACCTCTTAGCCTCTGGGCCAAACTCCCTGACAATAGCCAGCCCTACTGGAAAACACACAGAAAATCTCCTTGTGTGCTGTGGCCATTCCTGTCAATCAGGCAGCAGTATGTCCCTAAATTCTGCTTGCCTGCAGCCTACCGCTCGCTGAAACGTGACACCAGTCCTCCTGATGCTAAAGGGGACAGACTTGGTAGGCCCTCTCAAATGAACCACACTTTTCCAGAAGGTTGTGTTTCACCAGGTTTCCCAGTAGTCAGCCCTCCTCCTTTCCTTGCAATACACTAATGCCACTTCTGCAACATCCTCTTTCCACCCTTCATGACCCTTGATAAATACAAATATCCAATCTAAACCTCCCCTGGTGCAGCTTAAGGCCATTTCCTCTTGTCCTATCACACAACAGCTTCCATTCAGGCTGTTGTAGACAGCAATGAGGTCTCCCCTGAGCCACTTTTTCTCCAGGCAAAACACCCCCAGCTCAGCCACTCCTCCAGAGACTTGGGCTTTGTTACTCATTTAATGTGATGATGATTAAGCAGGTCTAAAAGAATCACACGGAGAACTCCCGGCCATTCAGAGGGCTTCACAAAAACTATCGTACCTACTGGGCTAGACAGAGGTCTGAGAAACATTTCTGGCTTACATGACTAGCTCCCAAATAGATCTTCCAGCTGTAAATAAACTGACATTTAGCTATCAATAACAGAGCAGGGATTGCTCTTCTAGAGGTCATGATGCACCCCAAGTGAAAAGAA
This sequence comes from Polioptila caerulea, assembly GCA_013397295.1. NCBI lineage: Eukaryota > Metazoa > Chordata > Aves > Passeriformes > Certhiidae > Polioptila > Polioptila caerulea. The sequence goes on from VYXF01008561.1 coordinate 24,550, forward strand.
ACCATCCTTTGTCTGTTACTTTTGCAGAAAAGTCAGTGTTTAAATGCAACTGAATTTGAATGCTGATATAAAAACACATAATATCCACTTGGATCCTGTCTGAACACAGTGTATTTATATTTTCACCATATGCCAAAAACATCTCATTTGAAGCAGGAGAGGAAAAAAAAAAAGAAAAAAAAAGCTATTTATTTCTTTTATAACAATCTGGCATACATACAAAAATTGAATTGCTTTATTTTTCTAGATTATGTTGTAAATTAATGTAAATAATTTAACAAGCAGATGATTCACTGTGCTGAAAATGACTGGCATTTTTCAAGAGTATAAAGAGAACTACTTGACTAAGGATGTCAGCAAATGATAAAAAGTCAAAAAAGTCTTAACAACACCTTGTAAAGTGTTTCAGACTCCACAGATTGTTTCACATTAGAAATTGTACGGTATGTCAGAGGCTAACAAACAGCATGCAGCACATATTTTGAAGATCTGTTGTTTGCACTTCAAGCAAAAAAAGATTGCTTTAATTTTTTTAAGAACCTAAGTGACTGAATGAGTACATGACCATATTGCCATCCATGCCATATTGGATTTCACTTGCACTTGGCTGAAACTATTATGCCATCAAGCATCAGAGGGGGATTTTTTCCCTGTAGAAAATTACCAATATAAGAACAAAGAAAATGTCTTCACTGACTGCTCAAGGTCATTCCTAGAGATTGCTCTTTCTAAATAAGTCTGTGGACATAGTTAGGTGGAAAAGCAGTAATTATAATTGTCAGCTAGATGCAACCAATCGCTCAAAGGTGCAAGCCACTAACTTAAGGGATGCCACAGCTTTTAAAGTCTTAAATATGCTCTCATGTTACTTCTCTCTTAATTAAAGAATATAATACCTCTTGTATCCTCTTTAATATCACATAGAATGTATATCAAAAATTCAAACGGAACACAAAAATCCCAATACCTTCCCATTAGATTAACAACTGATCAGGCAAGAATTATTTTTCTGTTTGGTCAGACTTGGACAACTCCACATGCTATGGATTTGTCTATATTTCACTGTAAGCATAAAAGGCATTTTCCTATATCAGCAGTTAGGAGGTTCCATTAACTTGAGACTGTAAAATATACATAACAATTACGGGTACAGGACACAGTCAGATGGGCTACGCTGTCAGGCTTCTGTAGCAGATGTCTTTTTCACTTCTCTGAAATAACATAGCTGCTGTTGGAGCTAAAATTTGTAATTAAAATGCAGTATACTTCTCAGAAATCTTATCTACCCACCACTCCAGTCCACACAGCCTGGGATGCGGGTTGCCCCAAGTCCCTCACTGAATCCACATTCCATGTTTACAGCAAGCTGCTGTATTTATAATTGATGACAATGCTAATTACAGACATACAGACACACATACCATCTCCATGTCCCTTTGAGGTGTAAAGTGTGACTATATAGCCACAAGTTGCTGCATGAGTGTATCCTTAACATATTCCTTTTAATGCAGAGGGCATAAAATTCTCATTAACAGTAATTGGAGTTAGAAGCAGGAATTCCAGGAAGGATGTGTTGTCTTATTAGATATTAACTAGAAATACTGTAAAATATTCTGTTTATGCATTGTTAGAATTCTGAAGCCCTTTTTTTTTTTTTTTCCTTCAAATTAAGACCACTATGAATAAGTCATTTGGAGCTAAATGAAAGCTCATGTAATTCTGGAAAACTGCACTTGTGAGTTTCCCCAAGGATACAGACTTTCTACTGAACTGTAGAGTTATAAGAAAACAACTCTACAGCACCTGCTTGCACAGGTGATAAATCCCCACCACAGTTAATGGATCTAGGAATTTTAGCTGTGTCATGCCCTCTCAAAATTCCAACCATATTTGGGCTTATGAAATGTGTGGAGCTCTACTTCATGATATGCAAGGACCTTAGCGTGTCAATACTTCTTGACTATGCAGAGGATCACATCATTGCCTCTCCGTGCAAGAGAACATGGACAAGCAGGTGTAGTTTATGTCAGGATTCATGACAGAGAAATCAAAACCCCTTAAATTTTTCTGAGGCAGCAATGCTTCCAGGAGTCACCCATAAGTGATTTACAGCTCCATCAGAAAACTGCTTTTGCTCAGAGACCAATCTTTTTAAGTCCCACAAAACACATTTCATTATACTGGATATGTCAGGATAAAATCCTCATTAGCGCATTATGCCTGTCTCTAGAAGTTAATAAAAGAATTTCCAAGGAAATAAGGCTATGCTCATTCCAAGCATGTCTACAAACTTCAGTCCTCAAGATAGCCCAAACATAACATATAAGAGGATGAAGGAGAACCCATACAGATTTGACCATTGATAGCAAGATTCACAACAGGCATCTCCTGCTTTAAAATTAATTGCCTGATGCTCAAAATTAGAAAAAGTGATCCTTCCAGCTGCCATTCCCATCATTGGATGCCACATGGCCATTAGTTTTAAAAAAAAGACAAACAGAACCTCCTTCTTCAATTGTTTGTTGAGAATGGGTTGTCTGACAGAAAATAAAATCCCAGGGGTGGCTTCACTAATTGATTACCCAGGGCAAATCTATACAAGGATACAAAGTTAGTTCAAAATAAACAACAGAATCATTAAGAGTTAATGCAAAGCACTTGTATCAATTCTCATTGACTGCTAAATAGGGTAGTTCACACAGTAGTTGTTACCTGACATAAGGAATATCTTCTACAAATTGCAAGGGAAGTTTCTTTTGAAGGATGGAAAACATTCTAAAGAAAACATGGTAACTGGAAGAAATGAAGCCAACAGTCACTTGCAAAATTTTTGTCACAAAGAACTTAAAAAAACCCCTCAAAAATCAAAATCAAACATGCTAGAAAACAGTATCCTCTTATTGCCCTTTCATTGCTTGATTGCTCAAAACTGACAGTGCAATTTATCATCCTCACTTCGCCTCATAGGGTTAAACCTTTCCAAAGTGCTGCAGGACTCAAAAGGACACTGATCCCTCCTCCTCCTCGTTCCGTTAACTCACTGATAGTTCAATAAAATTAGCCAGGATTTTTCCAAAGCTGCAACTCTACACCAGACCATTACACCAAATCTTTTGAAAATGTGGCAGAACCAAACATCTACAAAAACATTAAGTTCTTAAAGTAAAATCCCAAAGGAAATTAAATAAAAAGAAAATATATTTATGTGTAAAAATAAAAAAAAAAATCAACCATACAACAAAACAAAGCCACAGAAGTCAAAGACAGACAAACAAATACACACAAAAGAACAATAGATATTACTGCTCTTTGTATGAAGAATAAATCTCTCACTAGACCTGACATTACATTTTGGTACTTATATTTTATTCCAACTGAACTTCCTTGCTGTATTTAACATGATATATGTTTGTGGGACACAACTCTATCACATCTCCAGTAGAAGTTCAGTTCAACCCCATCAACCACGTATTGATTTAGCAAAGCTTGTGTGCTGACCAACAATGCCTCTACATTCTTTCAGCCTCTCCAGTGACTCCAGTTTACATGGCAAGTTTATGGGGCCTACAGCAGCTCATTTTGCACGGCAGATCCTTGAGGAATCAGTATCTTCCATAAAAAGAGGTCTTGGCTCTCTTCGCAAAGTTGGCTGTGTTTATTTTGACACATTTGTCTATAGAGAGGACCAACAGCTCACATACACTTCCCTGAAGTCATCAAAGGAGGTCAGGTGTCTTTCTAGAGCTGCCTGTACAATGAATGCTGTGAAACAGAGCAGAGCATATTTCTCAGCTCAAAGGCAACCATAGCTACTGCCAGATGCAATGAAGGGGAGCTGGACAGCACCTGCAGCGTACTTACTTTCTCTATTTCCAAGGGATTTCCTCCTGTCCAGAGCTGACCTACACTCAAAATACCATCTCCTCACACGGCCCAGGCAGTGCTTAGGACTTACCTGATTTTTCCATGGAGAGGAAAAGGCAAATCACACACATTGGCTTTCATCCACTATACAATAGACAAGTAGAGAATGGTCGCTCCTATACATCTCTGTCACAGTTCTAACAAAACCAGCTTATCATCCCTGTAGGCACTGCAGAGATAACACCTTTGTAATCCCTTCTACAGTTTTATAGCTGACTGCACTTGCATGAGGATAAAAGATCATTTATTTTAGGAGGTCCTAATACTGATTTACCACTCAAATTGGCAGTGCTCTACACTAATATAAAAGTTATGTGGTGCCTTTGAAAGATTCACATTGTCATCAATAATACTTACAGACACAGGGATGTAAACAGAATATACAGACAACAAATATAGCATATATATTGTAATGTTGTACCCTAGCATCTCCCACAGACAACTGCCTCAGCCTGTGAGAGCTCTTTGTAACACTCCATAATCCAAACATTTTAACAACACTTTGTCCGGTATATCATTCACAGAAGCAAACTACATTCACAAACAGAAATGAACCTGCATATCTATAAATAAATTAATTATATCACTTGACATTGCAGGAAATTATATAAAAGGTTATGTCATTAATCTCAGTTATTTACATACTGAAAGTCCAAAGGGTGGCATTTTTTACACTCTAGGTACTTAAATTCACACTCTCAATAATGGCATTGTTTTTTGCTACAGTACAATACACAAACTGAAAGATATTTTACAATGATACACTGAGAGAGTTTCCAAGAAATATGAGCAACTCTATTTTTTCCTGCATAAAATAGCCCCAATAAAATGTGCAGTGATGCATACATACAGTGTCACATTGATGTTCTCAGCACCATTAACTAGTCAACAAACAGAAGTAGCGTAATCCTGAATCTTAAATTGTGCTAGAAAAGTCATAATAATTTATTTTTTTAGCAGAGTCTTATGATGCTCTGTACACAGCACCTAATGCCACAGACCTAGAATCTGCTTGTAGATTCTAGAAAATAACCCAATCATGGCAGCTCTCTGGTACATACCTGCTTATCAAAACTTAGACACACACTCAAGTAAAAAATTTAAATTTTACTCTTTGTTATCTAGAGTAAACAGTAGCTTAACCAAGGCTGCCTTACTCTTTGCTACCAGCCTGAGGAAACTGAGAAAAACCTCACATAATCTTTATTTAGTATAAATAAGTGATAATATTCAACTTTCTGCCACCTCAAACACTCCCTTCTATTTATTCACGTTTACCAAAACTGCTTCTAAATTCTCCTGCATTTCTAATGCAGTTGTTATCATAATAACTCTCAGGAGTTAGTCCTAAGTATTCTCTCTATGAAGCAACATCAGATACTTATTAGTTTTTCAGGTCTATTTTGGTCTCCTGAGGAGATTCTGCACTTTGTGGTCTGTGGTTAATAATATCCATTTACTGTTTGACGCTCCCGAGTGTTTCTGATCAAAAGCGCAGATTTCCACCCCATGAGTGTACATGGGCTGTTCTGCACTCGCTTTGCTGATTTAATCCTAAGATCCATTATCTCAATTTTATCAACTATACCTGTAGAACAGCCTATTCCAGATCTAAACTAAGTTTTAGCATTCCCTGGTCTCAATGGCACCAGAAAGCCATAGTGTTCCAAGCTGCAAGTGAGGTTAACAAGTGGGTGGGTGGGGCTGGGGACACAGAGGGACACAACAACACATGATGCAAAACAACCCCAACAAACAGCAAAAAAAGCATGACATTCTTGATTAGCCCTGATTATTTTCCCCCATAGCAACAAATATTTACTCATTAGAGAGTCTGACTCCTCCAGTAGTCAAATGGCTTTGTTTTCTCCGCCCTCTTCCCCCCAAAAACGGGATTATTCTGATTCAAAACAAACGGGTTCAAATTTATGTTTTCTTAAATATGATTTTGGCAATTGTAGTATTTTTTAATTTTGCTAGTATTTTTTAATTTTTTTAAATACTCCCTATTAAAACCTACTTAAAATCCTACTTTTGCATATTTAGTTCTAAAAGGAAAAAAAACCATGAAAAAGTAATAAAACCAGATATGGGAAACATTTTAAAATTATAAAACTGAGAGGCCATTTCCTAAGGGCAATTTTTGAGATTTTCAATTGTGAAATTTTAGTTCCAGTTCCTGAAAATGTTATGTACCTTACATTTATTTCAGAAATAAATACTTCCCATTGAGCATTGATCTGCTCTTTGAGGAGGGAGGAAGAAGACAGGATTTTCAGAAGGCCTGTTGTTGACCCTCTTAAAATTATATATCAGTAAGTCATCTTAAAAGAAGTCATCTCATTGCATGACTGCTCATCCCATCCCAGATTCAGCTAAGATTAAACATCAGCTCCTGTTAGCCAGTCTGTTCTTGCATCCTAAATAAATGCTGAAAATCCAGAATCTTAGAAGAAATCTTTTGGTTTCAACATCATACTTGCACTTAGGAGTTGCTAATTAGTTTACAAAGTTATGCAAAAGCGCACAGTACCCTTGGTTTAGGTATATATAGAAAACTGTATTGAATGTTTGCACAATGCTGTGAAAATCTGCTTCCTTTGGAATCCTTATTCAGATGCCAAGATGAATTGAAAAGTTTGTAGGAAGTCTATGGTAACAACAAAGGCTAAGTATTCTTATCCCCCTAAGACTTGACAAATGTTGGTGTATTTTACTGAGGGCTGGGCAATGTCACCAAGACAGAGCCTGGAGCAGCATGTTTCTGCACTAGAGCATTCCACAGGAATGACTGCAAATTAGACAGAGGCTATGCCATCCTGCTTCCCTGTTGCTGGAGACAGAAAGTAATTAGCTGCTGGCCTATACCAGCAGCAAATCATTAACCCCTCCTGCCCCTAAACATTAGCTCAGCTGTGCTGGCCATTGAATTGCAAAGGATGGAAATACATCTCTGTCCATCTGCTTCATCAGCTCCAGAGAATCAGCATACACCCTCTGTGCTTGGCTCCTAGAAATCCAGTGTGTGAAATGTTGAGAGAGCTGGGCATCGTTTGGGTTTGCTCAGGCCTGATACTCAAATCCCAATCTGGCATTCAGTGATTGCAATAAAGAAAGGGCAAAGCAGCCTGCATGCATGCTGCCATTCTGGAACAAGTCAGTAGATCAAAGAAGGGTGCAAAGCCAGAGGAGGACCTAGAGCTGGGTTTCTCACCATCTCGGCTTACCTTAATGTTCCATCTAGGTCAGCTTTAGTTAAATACTATTTTGGATTTGATCCAAGAAAGGCAAAGTTTACTGTTTAGCCTTGACTCCACCAATCTGTTCCAATGGCCTAACTTTGCGTATTATTTCACCAAAGTAAGTATTTCTTCAAATGCTCTTATTATACCGACTTGAAACACGCGTTGTAGGAAGAATTTTTCTTTGCAGATACCACCCCAGCAGAAAAGTAGGCCAAACATCCATCTAACTCAATGGGCCAGACATAAAAATGTAGGCTTGAAAGAAATTACATCTTATCATTTGAAAGATGGAGCCATTGCATTGGCATTAAACAGCCTGTGCATTAGATCAGACAGCAAATGAGATATTGATAGAACTATTTTGAACAGTCAATAAGCTTTCTAATGATTGATAGCTTTGAGCTCTGGCAATATCAACGTCTGCATTTGGAAACTGGGGATTGAAACTGGAAAGCAATATTCTCTTCGTGGAATTCATAAGCATAAGTCAAGTGTGGGCAGTGGCTCCAGCTGAGGGATTTGCATGGGTCTCTTTCTTCATAGCATAAAGAAAGAATGACAGCAAATTTTGCTTGTTTTAATCTTTCCACCTAAATCTCACCAACGCAGTACCTCAGAAGATAAAAATGAGAAGAAAGCCACGGGAGCAGCCAAGTTTAATCATAGAGCATGTTACTCCCATGGATTTCATTGGAAGTCCAAACAATGTTACTGTTGCAAGTGTAACAGTTTTACAAATAAAGAACAAAAGTTTTCCCTTAGAATGTTTTACAGAGTATATTCAAACAGAAAAAACCCGACCATTGAGGGGAAAAAAGGAGCAGACGAGAAAACATACAGTCAAGACTTTTACAAGTGATGTCAAAAAATTATTAATGCATACCTAAAGTAGTTAGAATTTTAAAGATCATGTGCTTTGTGCTCTCACAGTACAAGCTTCTTTCATCTCACAAAAAATCCAATAAAGAGCCACTATTAAAAATACTCCTGATAAAAAAATTCCTTTTGTAAAAGCTTGTAAAAGGAATTTTAATTCCCTAATCTCCACCTACTAATGATTGAAATTAATGATAGCATATTTATTTTAATTTAAATTTCCAAGCTCTCAAACTGATGGCAATGGTCTTAGAAGTCTATAAATTCTGTTTGAATTACATGTATTCATGTATAGTACTTCCCACTTTGCTAGCAACCAAGTTTCCTTTCAATTTCATCTGAAATTGGAGTGGGAAAAAAGGTGAAAGTAGTCTGGTAGTCTTTCCTCATTACTTAGAAGCAAGTACTTCCCCTTGCAATCTAACTAAATCTGATGCTACTATTCCTGGTGTATTGGCTCACAGTCACAAGAGGTTTGCAATCCTCTATTAGTAAAGTAAAATGCAAATGACATGAAGATTCTCCATAGCAGAGAGAAGGTTTTTAAGGATTATTTGATCAAATTAAGAGTTAGCCATTTAAAACCTGAGCTGTATCAGATCACAAGTACTAGCACTGCTCCAATTGCCCCTATGAGCAGTGATGATTCAGTACACTCAGGCCCATTTCCCTTCCTCCCTCTCTGCAGCTGCCATAGATGCATCCTTGCTCTCCTCTACACAACACAGAGCATAAAGCACCATGCCTGAATAGCTAGGGACTCTCTCTGGAACACTGACTGTCAGCAGAGGTAGCTCTTCTTTCACTTACTTGGCGTTAGGCCAGTGTGAGCCTACAACCATCCATAACACTGCTCTTGATTTATGCTGACGTGCCAGACCAGGATCCACACTTAAAAAAAACCTACACTGTCATAATCTACTTAACCAATGCAAAATACTTCCTTCACCACCAGTATTTTTCCCAAAGGAGATGGTAACCTTCTTCTCTACTTCAGCACTTGCATGAGCTTTTTGCATCCCTCTCACTGTTACCAATGTCTCTGCTCTCTTTGCCATTTCATAAACACTATGCCTGAACTGCAGTGTTTGGGTAATCATCTCTACTGCAAACTTCATGATGTCAAAAAAAATAAAGTGTTCATTTTTAATTTATACTCTTTACACACATGCAGAAAGCTGTTTGCATTTTAGTTTGCTGAAACAACACAGTGGCAAGGTGTTCCTAATGCAGAGAGGAGATGTGGCAGGGTATATATATAGCAGTGAGATTACATAGCTAAGGTATTTGAAGAGAAACAGTGAGGACAACAAAGGTTTTGAAAAGTGATGTCTGTTGTGCTCTTTGTTTATTTTTATTTTACTGGCTCCATCTAATACCAACTTAATAAATAAGCAAGGACTGCAGTTTATAAAAGTATCACATCCTAAGCGAGGAAATAAACATAAATACACTCTTCAAATTTTCTTCAAACAGCTTCTAACACCACAAGAGAAACAATTAGGGACTGAGATGCATTCATGAACAAAGAAAAAAGTCTGGCACAGTGAAAAGAAAACAGACAGAAAACTTCCCAAATGGACATGTATTGTTTTTTAGATGGAGAGTTGGAATCAATTTTGGTTAAATCTTTGGTTGTTACAACTAATTCAAGGTGTTTATACCCTGTGAGTTGTGCTGACTAATGGCAAAAAGGCCTGTTTATTTACATCCATTGACAAGCAGCATCAGGAGTCTTGAATTGTAATTAAAATAGGTGGTATGGATTAGGAAAGCACAGGCAAAAAAAAAAAAAAAAAAGCTACAGTCTATGATTGCTAAAGTTTATAATGAGTTGTTCTCCCTCAAAGGTTACTAGTGTGCATTTACAATGTATGCCACCTAGTGGGAGCAAAAATCTGATTAAAATGTTAAAATATTTTGAAATGTTGAAATATTTTGAAATGTTGAAAATTTAGCCTGGTATTCTGCAGTCTGGAGGGAAATTAGAACTTGCAATAGGTATTGAAGCACTGTGTTTACACACCAAGACCTTGAAAGGAAAGGGTTTTTGATTGCCCATTATCTCCTTCTTATTGCAAACCATGAGTTAAAGTTAGTTCACTTACATATGAAAAGCTGCTGTTTGATATTGATAGCACATCCTTTGCACTATGTCTCTACTGGAAACACAGCTGGCTGTAGATAGCGAAGCACTTCTACTTCACAGTGCCAATATTACAACACAGACCTAGGAAACTCACTAAGAAAAGATTCAAGTCAAAGATGAGATGAATTCAAGGATGACAGACAAGAAATTCAGTCACTAAATACTCAGAGCTGCTTCTAGTCTAGCAAGTCTCTTGAAAATACCAACGAGACTAAGAGTATATTAAGTATCCTGCTAGTCTTGCTCTTACTGCAACTCAATGTTTGGGAAGTAGACTTTTGATGTGATTTAGCTCAAAAATTCTTGGTTTACATAGCTTATGCCTGAGTTATTCCGGAGTAATATAGAAATATTAAACTTTTGCTCAATAGAGGCACAGGTACAGAGTAAACATACAGGAATAAGATTTAAAATTTATGATACAAGGCAATGCACTGTAACCTAATTACCTGACCTTCAAAAAAATAAAATTCTGTAAATGGAGGAAGTGCCACTCCATAATCTTGGCTTCAAATCTAATCATCTTGTATCATTAGCTCAGGCATGGCAAGTAGCCCTAGATGGAGGGATGAGCACAAGAGCCTGGAGGTCTGAGCCCTTGACGGCATGGGAGGACGGAGAGCCACCAGCCTGCCCTCGGCTCCGCACCACGGTAAGGCCACCGAGCATTGCCGTGCGTGAGGAAACAAGCGGTTTTCAGCTCGATGCCATTTCCCCAGGGGCCAGCTCACAGGAGTTACAGCCCGTGGGGAACTGCCCTGAAGGCTTGTCTATGCCTTCTCAGCTGGAGGAGCCACAGACCTCGCTGGTACCGCGGCAGAGCCTGCGGAAGCGGGAAAAGGGCGCAGAGAAAGCTCCTCCAGCCCGCCGGCCCTCGTCCCGCCTCGCCTGGAGGCACCTGCCCTGCTCTGCCCCTGTCCCAGCCGCTCCCCCACCTCTGCCTCCAGCCCTGCCCAACTCCAAAAGACTCACAGGCTGGGCTCTGCCGGGAAACAGTCACTCCAAGGCAGGAGAACGCGCTCCAACACTTGCCTTGAGCACAGGCAGCAAGGGAACAGGTGAAGATTGTTTTTCTTCTGTCCCTCCTCCCAGGACCACAGGGCCCTAGGTCCGCTCAGTGAGCAGCGGTTCGCCGTGAGTCCGGGCAAAGCAGAAATCCTTTGGCCGAAGCTGTCCCGGGGAGGCTGAGGGCCCGCACCTGGAGGAGCTGAGGGCCCGCACCTGGAGCCACATGCCCGGGGCTCCTCCGGGGCGGCTGAGGGCTGAGGGCCCGCACCTGGAGGAGCTGAGGGCCCGCACCTGGAGCGGC
>VYXF01008561.1:36645-121282 GCA_013397295.1 Polioptila caerulea
TCCTCCGGGGCGCGGCGGGGCGGCCCGGCTGAGGCACTGCGCTCCGGGAGCGCTCCCATGGAAAGAACGGGGAATATCGCCACCGCCACCGGGATGGCTCCGAGGTTCGGCAGGCTCCCCCCATCAGGTACCACTGGTTCTGTTCCGTTTTGTGCTCTCGTCAGCATCGAGCGCTTTGTTTTTCACAGTTCCTCTTGAGTGTTGTGAGCCCCACCGGTGCTACTCTGCTTTTTGTGTCCTTTGTTCCTCAAGTAGGAGGGTGCTTTAAAAGAAATTTTCTCCCTTTTAATTAAATCAAGGCTATTGGTTCTGTGATTTGTCTCGCTCTCGTCTCTAGAGAAAACTTCAAAATTACTTCTGCCAGGGCTTTGAGCGCTGAAGAAGAGGGCAAAGAGGAGAGAGGAGGCCTCATGCTACTCAAGAATGACTCTACTTTCAAAAAAACCTTGTTCATTCAATCATGTCTGAAATATCTTCATCGCTGACATCACACATTTCCCTTCTGTATGTTGTTGAAGTTTTTTCTTTGAGCAACTTGAGATATTCATCATATAAGATCTGAAGTGTTGGAGATAGTAAATGCATTTCTCAATTTATTCTGATGGGGTTTTTTACATGAACTATCACACAAATACAAAAGCAGTTCACAATGCATTTCAGTCCTATCAATTCATTACACTTTCTAAGATTTGGTCACAGTTTTTTCTTCACTTGTATTCTCTGCCTCAGGGATAAGAGTCAGTAAACCAAAACAAGACACTGCTTTTATTATTTTTGGACAGCTAAAGAAAAGTAAATTGACACAATTATTCAGGATCTGTGCAGGTAGTAGAAGACATCCTCACCTCTTGCCAGCTCCTTGTGGGGAGAAAACAGACTTTCACAAGCAAAGCTCAGGGGCAGATAATTACTCTGTGTGTTCAGGGGGTCTGATTCTCTGCATTACTGAAAGTTTGTCAGATTACCTGTTGACAATCAACCTGCTGATCCAAGTAGTAAAATGTGAATTTTGTCAACACATTTCAGATTACCACATTCTAAACTATGATGTGTAGACGTGGAGGAAAAAAAGGAGCAAGGGAAATAAGAAAAACACCTATAACAGTAGAAGGAAGCATCAAGGGTGTTTGTATCAATGTGTTGAGTTTACCAGGGTATTTTGGAGGAGATATTGACATTTTCTGTAAATACTGTTAGAGGACACGTTTCCAAATCATTTTTTGTTTTACAAAGGAACATTTCTGAAATGAAATAGGCTTTTTGAGAGTATGCCTTAAGCTTGCAAGCTAGTCCAGTGAGAAGCTGGGACCAAAAATGGAGCTTCTACTTTCACATGAATGGTCCCATCTTGATCCTCTGGGTTTGCTCTAGGGTTTGGCTGACCCCACAATAAGCTGGTTTGGAGAACCCCTGTTCCATGAGTTCCCAGTGTGATTCCCTGAACTTGTTACTCTTCACTCAGAGAAGTTTTGAAAGATAGGAGGATGGAGGGTAGCAGAACTTGATAACTCTGCTTCACCATATCTTCTTTTTAAGTTATTGAAATGTATCTGAAATGTATTTTTTTTTGTCTAGCCTTCTATGACTTGTTGCTCATCCACTTCCTTTTGCTCCACATTATTTTCTGAAGAAAAGTAGTACTAGTACACCTAGTCACAGTATGCCATAAAGAATAAAGTTCTCCCCAATGGCTATTTTGGATCACTGGTGTTTTATGAAAACAAATAAAATGTGTATGAGGAAAGTTTGATCTGAGTCCACTTAAATTTTAAGAAAAATAATGGCCCATAAAATTTGTAGAAATGAGCAACAAACTGCTTTCAGACCTTCTCATATCTTAACAATATATTTTTTTCTTTCTCTTGTGTCTATTAAATTCTCAAAATGTTGTATCAGACACCTAATGCATTACTCTTTTCCCACTGAATACCACAGTAGTGCCACAAAGAGGACAATAGGGCCAAGATGAAATTTAAGAGTAAAAAAGCAATGAGTTTACAAGAGATAAAGCTCTAGAGGTTTCAGGGTGAACTATGTCTGAGTTAATGAAGAGAAAGTATTTTGTTATTGCCAACAAACTGATTTTACTTTAAGTTTCCTCTCACTTAGCTTCGTCCATAAGAAAAAGGTTTATGGCCCTCTTATTTACTTCCCAGTGGCTACATCAAAAAAAATAGAGGTGTGATATCTATTTAGAATATTTAATGTTTTTAATGAAATTTCATGAGCAAACTTATCTCTGCTTCACCATACCAGAGATTTACAAAGCTTCATAGAGGGAAAATTGTATCAGTGATACCAAGATGGCCCTAAATATCCTCAGCTCCGATAAATTCAATAAGAGCAGTAAGAGCTCCCCAGAACAGCCAGCAGCTTAAAAGCTTGAGGCCTTAAGGCACTGTTGTCATTTACACCAGGAGAATAATACAGAAACTTAAGCAAAATTGAAGATCCTTTTTATCCTTTGTTTTAAAGCACGTTCCTGTTCAAATATGCAGTTCTTCTTTCATGCTGTCTCTTTACTAGTAAGGGTGAGTGCATAATGATGCCATTCATACAGGCTTGCTAACAGCTAGATCAATGATACTTGTCACAGGAGCAGTTTCCTGGGCTGCTTCTAAGAGTTAATTTTGATGGTATTACTTGAAAAAACACATTTAGCTTTTGGGTTCCTTGTATTGATTTTTGTTTTTCTAAATGTAATGCTTGTTTCACCCTAGTATGTAAGTGTTTCCTTAAAGTGGATCTATAATGAGGGAATTTGGGCTGTGTGTCTTACCTCTCTCTGCACACTATTAGCACTGGGCCCCCAAGGGTACCTTGTGCAGTGAACTACGGTAATGAGGTTGATGGTTCATAAAAGGGCTGATGTGACAAATTACTGACCTGTTTTGGAGATTAAGTAACAGTACCTTCACCAAGGTCTGCAGATCAGCTTTTTGTTCAGCATAGTTCTTGTAAGTGTGGTAGCTGTGCTGTGGAGTGTTCCATATGCCAAGTTGATCAAGAAAACATTTGCCAAATAGAACTACTGATATGGTTAGTTGTGCTTCTCCAAAGACAAAACACAGCATTCTGTGAATTAAAATGTGCAGTGGGCTAAATTTATGCAGCTTCTTGCAAGATCTTTAGGTCATCCTACACCTGCTGCTTTAGTTGGGAAAGTTTTGGAAGGTGCAGGTTACAGAAGTCACTTCCCCATAATACAGATGTTGCCCTTTGCCCTATAAAAATACCTGTAATACTTGATTAGGCTTCAGCAGTATTAGGTGGCTCTCTACCTATGATCAGGCCTTCTCATAACCATTCTCTTTCGTGAGACACAGTACTTTCTCTCAGTAAGTGGGACATTTGTTCTTTTCTCTGATCTTACTTTTGGTGGTAATGCAGCACACCTATTGATTCAAATTAAAAATCTCAAGCATTACAGATCACTAGTAAAAATGAATTGTTTGTCATCTGTAGGACATCTGTATAGGTATTTTTTAATATTTGCCCATCAATTGATTTGTGAGTGTAGCCAATAGAAATTATATCCACTGTGTATTTTATTTCCTTGCTATTTTTGCTGGTAATTTTTAAACCTTCTCATTTCTGCCTGCCAGACTTTGGCTGGTTGCATTTTTATGGGTGAAGAATAGCTGTGTGATACACAATGTGTATTTACATGCATTCCACAATAATATATGGTTTTTGACAGGAAGCATAAAGGCTGTTGTCATACTCTTAGAAGTGTTAGATGACGCTTAATTTGTCATTTTATTTTTGGAACATTCAGCAGATTGAGCTTCATTGTCCTACTGATGTGGCCAACAGAGAGTTTGCATTGATAGTCTTTCCTCATTAGCATTGACTCTGCTGGCTGTGCTAGCTTTCATCTCTCCCCATAGCTGTTGCTTTGGGTTTTTTGCTTCAAGGACTCTCAAGCATTGAAATAAGCACAGCTCGCTGTTGTCCCCTTGCTGCAGTGGGATTGTCATTTCTGTCCCTCATGCTGTCTCACATGCATACAATTCCTGAGGAAAAAATGAATTCTGTGAAGTATCTTTCATAATTGTCTGTTCCTCTGTGATGTGTACAATGATGTGTAACGTTATTTTGGAAAGTCATGATCAAAAGTTGAATCAATGCTGTATTCCTGCTTCGTCTTTTATCAGCACAGTTGGCAGGCATTGGTCCTGGTCCCCTCTGCAGTGACATATTCCCCTCTCTAAACAACGGGATGGCTTTTGCTGAGCTAATCTCTGACCAAGTGCCACAAAATAATCGAGCCTTTCTGCACAGATAGTGGTGTTGTGTAGTACAAGGATATCAGCATCTCTGAGAAAGTGTGACTGCAAAGTGCTCGGCCGATAGTGTGGCAGTGGTAGAGCAATGAGATAACTTGGACTGAAAGTGTCATATACAAAAAAGCCCTTTAATTTCTTGAGTACTTTTCACATTCTCTGTATGTTTTCTCTGTATCCCTGCTTACAGTGAGCTTTGAAAAAAATTAAATGGAATATTAATTATTTTGGAAGTACAGGACTCTGCAGTTAGTACTCAGTAGGCCTTTATAATGATGAGAGTAAGCTAACTTGAAGTGGAAGTCAGGGTAGGTTTCCAGACCATTTCTTGCATTTTATATGTGAATGAATGATTTGTTTGTACCCAGGAAAAGAAATCTTGTACTATAAAGAATCAGTCTTGAATGCCAGTATTTTGCAGCTTCTGATTTACCAGTTACTTCCAATTTTGATAGCCATCCTCAAAGTTTAGACACCATTCTTCTTTAATTTTATTTATATCAGCTCCCAACTCATGCTAAGAACAGCAAAACTCTTGGAAGTGCATTTTGCCTTCAGATGAGTGTGGTCCACTTGTGAGAAATACTTATTAATATCAATCTGTTTATTATTATTCGTTTTTAATAACCAGATAATCACTATTGATTTTCTAGGTTTGAAATTATTTTTTTAAATGTATGAAAAATTATATTAAAAACTCCTTCTTCCAAAATGAGTATTCAAGATTTGAAAGCAGCTGTTATGAGAGTCCAAGCCTCCAGATCATTCTGTATTCTGCTTATCAGTATATCGAGACAAAATCATCACTCTTGATAGCCCAGCTTGGAGCAGAGCCTTCCCATTGCAAAGCTTGTATTAATGAGTATTGCAGCATCTGTTGAAGAGATGGCAGAGATGAACTTTTCTTTGCAGGGAGGGTCTACATGCCTGGATCTGTTGGGCAGGGGGTTAATGGCTCTGAATTACAAACAATATATTTACCCTCTTGTGTGGGTAAACCATGGTTAGATCAAACCAGAAATTAACTGATATGTTGCTCAGAAGTGTGTGTACTAATAATGATGCAGCTGAGTTAAGGCAGCAGAAAGAAGAGCCTGTCAATCAAAAATTCAAAAATAGAATTACTTTGATTAAACTTTAAATGCTATGTACTTGTTGAGTTAACATGTGTGGCTCCTATTTCAATTGGAGTAATTATGCCAAGACTGATGAATGGCATTTTGTGAAAATCTGTCAACACCAGAAATACTGGGTATCTGTCATCCAGGGACTCTGCTAGTGCCATTTAAACAGGTATGATCTAAGTAACTATTTTAATTACATAAAATTTCTTCTTATGATGCAAGTTCCAATAAATGAGGGAACTATTGAATGACTTAGGCTTCCAATGACTTGTCTGGGCTCTAGTGTGATAACAGATTGCTCACTTACATTATTTTTCAAACAGACTTGGTTTTTAGAGACTCTAAAAGGTCACTCAGAAGTATCACTGTGAGAAGAGCCCTGTTTTGACTTCCTATCCCAATTAATTATAGCAAACTTCAAACAGAGTATTTAATGAAGTTGTAGAACCATAGAATAATTTGGGTTGGAAGGGACATTTTTAGGCCCTCTGGTCCACCCTCTGAAATGAGCAGGACACCTTCAACTAGATTAGATTGATCAGAGCCCCATCCAATCTGACCCTAAATGTTTCCAGGGATCCCACTGGGTGAGTAACAGATGAAAATGTTAAACAATAGTGGTCCCACTACAGACTCCTGGGAGACACCACTTGTTTCATGGCACTTGGTTTCTGAGTATAAACCAGCTTTGTATAATCTATCATATTCTTCCTCAATAGATTCCTTTACCTTGTCAAATTCATAAAGGGCTGCAGCTATTAGTAACAACACCAGCATCTGATTCTCTTGATCATTCAAGAGCTCTATCTGGACACATTATTGCTGTCATCACGGTAGGAAAATGGGATGCTTTTCAAGTCCTTCAAAATCCTTAATTTCTTCAAGTGGTATGGTTCCATTTGTATAGCATGTTTTTCCATAACACTAGCCCACATAACTCCCTCAAAGAAAAAACTGAAGAGGGCTCAGGATAATGCATTTAGATACATTTTTTTCCTTACAGAATTAAAAAATTCTCAAAAAATTACCACATTCTCATGTTCATAGTCTACTGATTGCTTGAAAATACGTATGAAGGATAAATTAGATATCACACCATTTGAACTATTTCAGAAAAATATTTCAAGTTTAAATGACAGGAAAAACTGTAGTATGTGCAGCCTGGTCCTGGTTTTTCCTGGTTTCAGATGGGAGAGAGTTAATTTTTTTCTTAGCAACTGGTCCAGAGCTGGATTTTGGATTCAGTCTGAGAATAGTGTTGATAATGCACCAATGTTCTTGGTTGTGGGCAAGAAGCATTTACTCTAAATCAGTAACATTTCTGTGTCCTGTGCTCTGGCAGTGAATGGGTGTGCAGGAAGGGAGCATGGGCAGGACACAATCACACAAAATCAATTAGCTTGGAAAGGCCTCTGAGATTGACTCCAACCTATGACCGTGCTGAGTGCCACAATTCGTCTTGTCTTGAACACCACCAGGAATGGTGACTCCCACCACCCTGCTGGGCAGCCCATTCCAATATTAAACAACCCTTTCTGTGGAGAAATTCCTCAAGCTTGAGGCCATTTCCTCTGATGCTGTCACAGGCTGCCTGGGAGAACAGGCTGACCCTCAGCTTGCTACAACCTCCTTTCAGGGAGCCGTAGTTTGTGAAGACATTTCTGATCCATATTCTTCTAAGACCTGTACAGTACAATAACAAAGCTATCCAGAGTTACAGAAGAAACCCTTATTTATCACTATAATACTGCAGACAAGTGGTTGTGTATTTTGGAAAGTGATTGACTACAGATACTAAGTGTGTATCTACAAATTCATAAAGAACTCTTCATCTTACTGTGTGGAAACTAAGTCCTAACTAGGCAAAGATACTACATGAAGTTTTTCTGAATGCAAATAATAAATAAAAAAACAGTTCAAATAGGAATTTTGTCGAACTCTGTATCACAAAGTATAGCTCACTTTATTTCTATGGCTCTTTGATATTAACTTTTTGCTATGAGGTGATTATTACACAAGGGAGGGAAGAAAGTAGTAAGAAGTAAGAAGTCTTCTTCTTCCAGTAAGAAGCTGTAAAAAATCTTGCAGTGTTTATGAGAATTTTGGTGAGATTTCTGACATCATTATCAGAAAGAGAGAAACTTTCATGTGTAGTTAAAACTGTGAGTTCTCTGTAACTCTTCATAGTACTTGCACCTTCTAAATGGCACCCAAATAGTTCTTGGGTATTAAGAAAGAAGGGATTCTCAGACTCAATGGCTTAAGGCTTCTGCTCACTTTGTCCTCCCTTCACCATTACTCCTTCTATGAAAAAGTACCATGAAATGTCAATTTGAGGGCTTTTCTAAAGCTGAACTGATGTTTGTGGTATGTGGAGTCCATGCCATGCCACAGATAGGGCTAGTGCCTGAAATATTCAGTGAAAAAGCTAACAATTTTAAATGCAGCCAATTAGGACCAGTATTTTACACTCACTGATAGTACTGGGAAGCAGTGTCAGGTGGTGATTGTAGTCCTGGACCCGATTCAGCTCAGCCAAAGTGGGCGTCAGAGCAGTTGAAAGCCAACTGATGCCTGCTGTACCAAGGTACAGGAGGGCTTGTAAGTGCTGGCAGTGCAGAACATTTCGTGTTTCTCTCCTACAGAAAACAGGCCCTTGTGTCCCTTTGATTTTCAAACCAGCCTGTTCCATCTGGCGCAGTCTGTGCTTCCAAATAAGGTTCATCCCCCTGTTGCCTGCCTAAGGAACAATGGAAAAAGGACCCTTAGAAGGAACGTCCAACTAAAGTTCCTGCACAAATGACTAATTTTCCCAGCTACAGTTTTACTTTAGATGTTGGTGCCAGCTTTTAGGGGAAAGATGGAAACTCCATCATCCAACCATATCTAAACACAATTGTTTTCCAGAGTAGTGCAAATATTTGCCAGAATACTTCAGATTGTTCTAGAAAAAGGGTAATGGTGTCATGGGGAGGAAAAAAAGAAATATTCTCAACAAGCTAATAACTTAATTGATTTTAGCATAATGGAATTACCGTAACAGATCAAACTCACAGATCTAGATAAGTTAGAAAATGAAACATTGCAGTGGGAGATGCTGAGAATGACCAGCATCATGTCTTCTAAAAACAAATTTGAATTTGGATTATACCAAAACTAAAAAAAATATGCTCTTTGTTTTCCCACTTTAAAGTGTCCTCATTGTCCCCAGAATCTGAACATTCTTGTTAGTCTTGAAGATCATCATATTCATATGAGGTTGTAAAATATTTCTTCCCAACTTTTTTAGAAGTGTTTAAGTGGGTTTTGTAGTTGCAGTAGATGTTCTTATTTGGCATGATATTCATTATTTGTATAGTTCTGCCATGTTTCTTAGTCTGTTCCTTGGAGTGATTAGTTCTGTATTGTGCATTCAATTTCTCTTGAAAGTTGTCCATTCCCCGCTAGGCTTCTCTTAACTATGTTTGGATTTCTTGTATGCCTGCATTTCCCTCTCCAAAGTGATGGGGAGGGAAAATTGTATTTTTGATGAATGCCTATAATTGATTTAATGGCGTATTTTCAATTATTTGCTACCTTGCTCTTTCTGTTTACCTTGTACTTCACTACTGAGAAAAATGTAGTAGGTATTATTAGTGATGTCTCAAATTAATTCAAAATCTTTCTTCCCTCACTTACAGGAGATTTACAATCACTAATTATCTATTCAGTATACACAATGCTTTTGTCATAGAATGACAGCAGTCACTGAGTTTTATCTCTTCTTTTGACACTCACTCAGTCTTTTTTTTAGGCTTGAGCAACCTAAATAATCTGCTGTCTGCAAATGCTGCCACTTACATTCTGTTATTAAATAGTGAATGTACAGATTCTGCTGTGACATCTTGAATTGAAGCATCTAGTTTTCAAACCAGACTTTTCTTCAAGTTTATTGTGTTACTATTCATATTTACACGGACAAGAAATGGCCCCAACAAATGGCAAATGATGTAATTGTAAGTATCTGCTGTCAGTGCTTGAAAACACTACACAAATTTTGACAAGCAGAGGGCAAATTAATATTTTTGGAAGTGCTAGTTATACAGCAGTTCTCAGGGAGAAAAAAGGTGGGGCAGGGAAGAGGAGGGAATACTGTCAGTCTTTTGCAATGAAATAATGTGCCAGAAGTCTTAACAAGAACCTGTTTCGTGACTTTCTGAAACAAGGCACTGTAGATTGAATAAATTATTTAATAAATTCATGGAAATTATGAAACTGACTTTCAAAAAATTTACAAACCCTATCATACAACTCCTTAAAATACAGCCTTCCTAAACATCTCCTCATTCTGTGTCAGCCCTAAAAGGATGATCTGGCCTTGTGCCTCAGGATCACAGCTCTAGGAGCAGGCTGGAGAGGATACAGAGAAGGGCCACAACAAAGATGATCAAAGGACTGGAAAGCTGCCCTATGAGGCATGGCTGAGAGAGCTGGGTTTGAGCAGCCTTGAGAAAAGAAGGTTTAGGGGAGACCTTATCACCATGTCCCGGTATTCAGGGGTGGCTACAGATGAAAACTGCCTTTTTACCAGTAGTCATGTGGAAAAGAGGAAGGGTAATTGGTACAAGTTATTCCATGAGAAATTCTGATTAAACATGGGGAAAAAAGTTGCTCAAAATGAGAACAGTCAACCATTGGAATAATCTCCTCAGGTAAGTGGAGAATTCTCCAACACTGAATACTTTTACAATTCAGATGGACAGGGTACTATCCCACCCTGCCCATTTACAAAGCATTTACCAAGAAAGGTTGGACCATGTGATCATTGAGGTCCCTTCCAACCTAGTGTTCTGTCTTAGTCTGATCTGGTCTGGTCTTGTTCTCACTAAACCTCACAGGTTAGGTGTGTCTTGACTGGATTTTACTTATTTGAAAAGCAGAAGGCGTATATCCTAGGGAACTTGCCCCCAAAAATGAGTCTGTGACAGTGCAGGAGGCATTTAGCAAATTAAACTTGTTTCTGGATGTTTTTAGTTTCGTGACTTTTGGTGATGCTGATATATTTGAGGCGCATCCATCTTGTATGCACAGTCAGCTGTATGTGGAATGTCATACTCAGGATAGATCAGATCCTTTATATGCCATCTGCAGAATCTTCCTGTTCCATGTGTGTGCTGGTTTTGCCTGGAGTAGAGTTAATTTTTTTTCCCAGTGGCTGGTATGGGGCTGTGTTTCCAGTTTCTGCTGAACACAGGGTTGATAATATAGAGATGTTTATAGAAAGAGCTTACATGGAGCCAAGGCTGTTCCTGCTTTTTATGTGGCTGTGCTGGTGGGGAAATTGGGGGTGCCTGGAAGACTGGCAGGAGACACAGCCCAGACAGGTGACCCAAACTGACCAAAGGGACATTGCAGACCATGTGACATCATGCTCAGTATGTAAAATTGCAGGAAGAAGGGAGACATTTGCAGTGATGGTGTTTGTCTTCCCAAGTTGCTGTTATGTGTGATGGGGCTCTGCTGTCCTGGAGATGGCTGAACACCTGCCCGCCCATGGGAAGCACCAGATTAATTCCTTGTTTTGTTTTGCTTGCATGTGCACTTTCTGCTTTTCTTATTAAACTGTCTGAAGCTCAACCCACAAGTTTTCTAGATTTTGCCCTGCCAGTTCTCTCCCCAGTCCTACTGGTGGGGAAGTGAGGGAGTGGCTCTGTGGGCCTCGGGTCATGGCTGGGGAAAATCACAGCAATGTGCCAGGATACCAAACTGCCATAATCTTTTAGATAATGGAAAAGCTACCAAATATCAAAACTGGAATGCCTATGCCCAGCCTCAGATACTGCATGAAATCTAGGTT
This sequence comes from Polioptila caerulea, assembly GCA_013397295.1. NCBI lineage: Eukaryota > Metazoa > Chordata > Aves > Passeriformes > Certhiidae > Polioptila > Polioptila caerulea. Next base: position 47,892 of record VYXF01008561.1, read on the forward strand.
TGGATTCAAATCTAAATTTGGTACGAAATCTTGCTTATAATTTTAGCAAATGTAAAATGTGTAACAAACACATGATAAACTCAATCATTTAGCACAGTAATACCTCAGTCAATTTTTTTTTAAGATTGCTCTTTGAATAACATATGTCAACCAGAGTGGTTTGATAAATATTCCAGCTACACATCCCCCTAGCCAGTAGCAAAAAACCTTTTTCCTCCCTCAGTATATTTTCTAAGCAAAGTCATCAGCAAGGTTCTAATAAGCCTCTGATTTAGTCATGCAGCTTGCAGTGAAAGCCTCAAGCTGAAGGCTGTGTGTATATATAATTTCCTACCTGCTTCTCTGAGCTACAAGCTCTTTCAATCAAGGTAAAATGCACTAAACTAGCTCGTAATTCTTCAGTCTGCTTTGTGTTGTTTGAGAGGCTTTAAGGAGCTATAATCAATTTGCCAAAGGAATGAAGAACAGCCATGACCCTGCATCATACACAATGAAGAATTCACTAGTGTGAGTTCTCTGCATATATGTAACTCCTCACCTGTTACACAGCTGCAAATGCATTAGGGTCCTTGAGATGATATTGTACGTTGAATAAAGGAGAAAGACGTAAGCTAACAATCAATATTGTATTTTCTGAAGTGAAATCACGTATCTAATCTTGAATTGGGTGTGATAGGAAATGAAACTTGCTGGGAAAACCTATTCTGATTCACAGGTGCTGTGTCTTTCTCCCTGCTACTAATTTAAGTTTAAAATTGCAAGGTCATACACTGTGGGATTGTTTCACATGAAAAAATGTTTTATGCAGGGCGTTTGCAACTGGGGACCAAGGTCGTAAGTGTGTTTGGGTGAGAAGAGAGAACTACCAGTCCGTGTGTTTGGCCACAATTTCTAAAAATGCATATGTTGAAAAGTCATCGTTGCTAAAAGCAGCTTAATGAAATAAGGGCTTATATGGATGTACTTATTTATAAAATGATGAGCAGCCTACCAAAAGTGCTGGCAGGGAAGACTAACTGTGAGGTTGCAGCTTCCTTGCATGACACATAAAACAAAGAAAAAACAAACCATCTACACAGGAATTATATTTGTAAAGACTGGTCCGACCTGTGCACACATTTATCCCATTTCAATTATCACTCTTTGTAATGGCCATTGAAGACTGATTCTGCAGCCAGAAGTTTTTTCTCTACACTTATATAATTTCTAATACTCCATGACATAATGACCAGGAATTAAGTGACAAAACCACCTGTGTCATGATGAAATTCTACCTTAGGGAAATGCCATTGTATTGTGCTGTCAGAGAAATAGCTGATAAAGTGGACTTACCTGTGACACATGATTAATCACCTTTTCTGAGAGTTCCAAGTGTAATAATATTTTTTTGTTTGTTATTACTTTCCCTCTCTTTTGTCTGTCATATAAAACTGATAAAAAGCTGGGAGTTTTAGCCCGAAGAGAAATTCCCATGACATATAATCACTGAATAACCCAAATAGACCTGAAATTTTGCATGGATGAAAAAAACCCAGTAATTTCAAAAAGCGGAAAAAAAGAAATTAAATTACTGAGATGCCTGCTGCTCTGATGCTGATCTCAAAGTTCAGTATCACCTTTTCCCTTTTTCACCTATCATATTGTTTATAAAGTAACCACCTGTAAACTTCTTTTGCAAATCTCTTCTATATTTCCTTTCAGATATACTAGTTTTAAAAAGCTGTTATTTGAGAGCATGAGTAATTAGCAATTAGATTCATTGGTGGTGGTGTCCTGAGGAAAGTGCCTATTTCCCTTTTAGTATGTAATCAGCATCATGAATCAAAGCAGCTGGAGCTGGGTTATTGATCAAGTGAATAACTTTTTTGCAAAGCTCCATTGTCTACAATGTTGTTTCCTCCAGCCAGATACTTTCCTGTAAAGCAGTCAGTTTTTTTACTATATAACTAACTATGATTGACAGTTAAAAAAAAATGTTGAGGGAAAACACAGTTTTGTGACTTTGTCTTTTAAGGGGTAATAAAGTTCTAAAACTAAGCTCATGACCTACTAGGGCTCTTCCTTGGGTTTATTCTTTCAAGGCAATTACATCAGTGGACAGTGTACTTTAGTACCGTCGCTCACCAACATCATAGTGGCAAGTCAGGGTGTTAACCCAGAGACTCAGCAAATTTTCAGATCACTGATTATTTCAGAATTTTTGGAGAACTAGTCCCAAAAATTGAGGTATTTAGGGGAGAGGCTGCAAAGAGACAAAGGACGGCATTCTTGTGATCATTCATAGACCTTAAATAATTCATTCATTCTTTTTAATGAATGGTATGATTTGGTCTTAAACTCGATAACCAATTAACCCTGTGGAACTGCAGCCCCTTCAGTTTGTGAGCTTGTTTCTCCTATAAAAGGACAAAAGACCTGTGACTTAGAGCCCGCGTGCTGCTTGTAACCACCCAGGCTCATAAACATGGCCCAAACCGCTAAAAGACTGCCTTGTTTTCAGAGTTCAAGATGAAAACAATGTAATCCTTTGAAGGTGGGATCAACTGGCAAACCAGGAGCCAGCTCTGTGAACTGGAGTGCATGGGAAGGGTGCTGCCCATTTGGAAATGAGCACTGCCAGACTCTGAGTAAGCAGGAAAGGGAACTTGCTGAGTTTTCAGCAAGGGGCACGGTTCAGATCATGACTGTAGGGTTTGGGGTTACAAGCTTTCTTCTGACACTGAACAAGATGTTCTTGTGTTTTGTGGCTGAACTCTTACCTATTAAGTAGCCTTAATGGAAGGATGAGGAAAATAAACATTGCTTCCATGATCTGTTTCAAGTATGGCCAGACATTGGTGCTATATGACTGCCACGTATTCTGTGTTTTGAATGTGCCAAAGACAGGTTAACAATATGCAATATTTTCTCAAACCTTCAAAATCTACTGAAGTCTTTATCAATAAACAGTGTTAGCTCTGGAACACAGGCACTGGTTCAGCTGCAGTCCATAAAAAGCAGAGCTTAGACTAACCAGAAATGTGTCTGTTGTAAGCTACAAATTAAAGGGTACACTTGAAACTGAAAAAGCTATGAAGGATTATGAATGGAAGTTTCTCATTGGAGATCAATTAGGTAGGATTTTTTTTGTTTTGCTAATTTGTCTCTAAACATTCTTCAGATCTGCTCTCACAACTGGGAGCCATGGGGAGAACAGCTGTGACCTGGCCACAGCAGCTGGAATCAGCTTTATAATGAAGTTGTGAGAGGAAGCCGTGAGAAGGACACAGTGCCACACAGCAGGTGAGTTCCATGAATCCTGACTGCCAGTTGCTCTGTGCCTAGGGGACTTCAGGTGTGAGAAAAGATATTCATAGCAGTAGTCTTCAGGGTGTGAGAAACCAGCTTTGTTAAAGTGTGCTCTGCCCAGCAGTTCAGTGCTTGGTCTTGGCTGATAACAGGCTGATGGTGTGGGACGTGGGACTAGTCACTTCCCTGTTCCTCACAAATGTGATTTTTTTTCCCTTGGAACTTGTACTTACATAAACATGTGCAAGCATGTGAGTGTATGTACACGTGTGCGTACATTTACTTCTCTAGCTTTTGCTTCTCAATTACTGGTAAAAAACAGTACATGGAAAAGTCCTAACCCTGTTCTTTCAAAGGACTGCATAAAAGCAGCATTTTATATTACAGTTCATCTTTTCAACACACTTGATTTGAATCCTCTGACAGTTCTTTGCTAGCCAAGTAATTGATTGACTATCTCAGTGAACTTCCAAGGCATCAGCAGAGCATCTTTAGTGCCATCTCTTCATGATTCTGCAGTGAACTCTACTCATGTTCTCTGTATTCTGGAAGTCTTTTGTGACAGAGCAGTGATGGCTGCAGTAAATTCAACACACAAAGTCCCTGACCCAAGGACCACAAAAAAAGTAATGAGCAGGATTAGTTTAGGTGTAAGATAGTGTCATTTTTAAGGGCACTCAAAGAGTGGTGCCATGAGTTTGCTGATATTTCATTCTAGGGTCTTAACCATCAAACTCCTTTCCTTGCAATTTATTTTAATAAGATGACATTAATGTTCCCTCTGTGTTTTCATCTAATTAATGTAATCACCTAGAAAGAGTCACAATTATCTGTTTTTCGCTAGTACACTCAGTACTTCCCATGCAGAGAGGCAAAATTGCTTCTGGAAGAGCCTAGTTGATGAGAGTGAATTGTTGCTCCTGTGGCAGATGGAATTGCCCAGGAGCCTTTTGAGAACAGCCTGATTGCTGGTGAAATTAAAACTTGTCTAACTGTAAAAGGCTGAGAAATATAACAGGGATGCTAAAGATTTCATATTAACATTTAAGAAGAGTGCAAAAGAATCCTTAGGCGGATCAGATGGCCCAGATCTGCAGCAAGCTCTCCTCAATTAATACCACTACAGTAGGTCAGACCCTCAGCCTTTAAACTGTCTAGGCAAAACTGCAGGAGGAGAAGTCTGCAGACAGGATCTGAGTGTCAGTCCTAATCCCAGAAATGTTACTCTCCCTGTTTTGGTAAAGCCTCATTGCCCATCTTACAAGTTCTTACTGCTTCCTGTATTCAGTCAGGTAGCTGTGTTTGTTTACCACCCAGTATTTGGTGGTATTTCATTAATACAATTTCAAGTAGTGGAAATTTTAGCTGTAATTGTCTGGGCAGCATGAATAAATAGTAATGTGTTTTCAAAATCAATTGTTCCTCAAAAAAGGAATAATTCAGCATCTTGAATAAATTCTTATGGAAAAATTAGATCTAGGGCTGGTTTCAACTAACCTATTAGTCAGTAACACAGTAATGGAGGATTGTGCATTTAATCTGAAGTAGTTGTTTGTAATCAGTGCTGTACTAATTTGGTTCCCTGCAAATAGTCTATCATTTCCTGTATTATATCTCTTTAACCACGTTTCATTTTACATGTTTGGCTTCAACTGTGATGCATCCTGAATTTATCAGTATTTCTTATGCAGAATTAGTTGTCATACAGCCTATTTTAGCACCCGTTTATTCTATATGAGGCTGTAGCTGAGGTGGAAAAACATCCTCTAGGAATTGACATGTGCAAAAAATTCCAGTGCTGACTTCAATTGTCATTCACCCCAGATGCTTAATAGAAGATCCAGCAGAGCTCTTGTCACATATTTACTAAAAAAGACCATGTTAATCCACTCTTTTAGTACTTGTTTGCATCATTTGTTACAAGTGAACATCGGTTTCTACAGCAGAGATTAACTATCTCTTCTGGATTATCCAGCATTTAATGAATTGTATTTCTTTCAGAGGGGCCTGCTTGTTGCAGTCAAGCTTCTTTAATGGAACAGTCATTAATGGTGGGGTTCTACAGGATGCAATTTTAGATCCCATACTGTTTTGTCATTATATATTTCCCTTGGGCAGTATCAGATGGTTCTCATTGTTTCCAGTATCTCATGCAGATGATCTTCAGATTTGCCTTTTTCTGTTCCATCCAAAACGGAATGCTACAGATACAGGGTAGTTACTAATTGGTCCATCTCTAGGTCTTTGCACTTCTCACTCATTGGTTCTAAAAATAGATGTTCCGTTTTCCCTGTTGCCAAGGCTTGTAGCCTTGGTGATAAAAGAAGAAAGAGGGAAAAATGCAGTCCCTGAAAAACAGTAGAGAACTGTTTCTCCTAGGTGAGGGCAAGCAGTTCTAAAGGAGATGAGCTATTTCACTGGAGTCCTAACAAAGGAACAGATAAAATAATATTAATTACATAGATAACGACAATAAGAGTAGATAACAATGACTAAAAGGACTAAATATTGCTGCAAAAAGATGACCTAACTTTAGCTAATTGACATAATCCCATCCCAAGAGCCTTTGTGGACAACAGGATATTTTTGCAGATAGACAGAGGGTACCAGTGTAAAGAAGCACTTCTTGGCCATCATGGAGAATCCATGATCTCAAAGAGCTCTATGCAACAAGCAGGAATATATATGTGACAGGGGAGGTGGCAGTGCAGGCTCACATTGTGCAACATGGCAGTAGCTTGACTGCAACATGGAGCTTTTGTCAGTGTGACCAACAGAGCTTTGGAATTGATAGTCATTTTTCAGGAAAGATGCAGACCCACTGGAGAGAGTCCAGTGCAGAGGAGCTAGATTATAGAAACACAAAGCTAGCAATAGTGACTGAACAATTCATTTGATTAGGTATCTTGCCCCTAACACTAACAAGCAGTGAGTGTTTAGGGAAAGAGTGCAAAAACTAGGCATAGAGGAATACACTTCTTGATGTATTCCACAGAAATTTAGTTAGCAGAAATTGAGGGAATTCCTGTGTTCAAAGATCATGCTCTTATGTGTCAGATCATACTCTTCGGCTGCCATGTTGGTTTAAATGTTGAATGTGCTTTAATTACTTTTTGAGCCATGTAGAATATTTTTCTCTTTCAGTGGTGAGTCCCACCAAAAAGCTTTCTGTCAGAAAGAAGGCAGTGGAACTCTGTAGTGGACTGGAGCTTATGCTGATTTGTCAGTGTGTGTCCTCAAAGACAGGTTAGAAAAAAACCTGTCTATCTGGCAAAATACAGTGATAATGTGACTTGGGCAATTAGGTTGACTGGTTTATCTTTTCATGTTGTTTTTGTCCATGCTTTCCTACCATTCTGTGAATGTGATATCATCCCAGGAAAGAAATCCCTGCTCCCTAAATGCTCTCTCACGTAACAGCCTTTGAAGTCAATTTATTTGCTGTCTCTTTCCCTGCTCTATCTTGCACTGATGCCACAAAAGATGGGATGACAAGGCACATCCTAAACCTTGTCTCATAGATGTAACACTAAGCAGGTAAAAACACTAAGAGAACATCTTCATTTGATCAGACACTGCCAGAATTGTGTAATTTTGACATTTTGTTCACTGCCAGTTAACTCAGGTTGTGGAGCAGAGAACAACAGTCCAGCAGATTTAATTGCTGTTTTGGGAAAGATTTTTAGAATTATTCATAAAGGATGAACTTGTTAGCATGTTAGATAAAAGTCTCACACATTAGCCAAGAGCCATGGGTTTAGAGAATCCTTCCTTGTCAGAAGGATGTGATAGAATTAATCAAGGAGCAAGTGGGACAAAGAAATTAGAGACTGAGCATGCTATAGATCTGTTGGACTTATATCTGAGTATGGCTTTGACAGAGTTTCACACAAGAAGTTGAAATGCAAATTTAAGGATCTTAGGGTCAATGAGAGGATGATGAAATGAATGAAAAACTGTCTGAAGTGAAGAATCCTGAATAAATCGGCACAAACTGAGTTAGAGAACAGAAACCACTAAAAGCGCCTGGATTCATTCATTTGTCACTTTAAAAGTTCTCCATACTTTATTCAGATGCGTAGTTGCATTTAAAATATGACCAGTGCTACAGAAAAATAGCTGGGGAGAAGCAGTAATGGAATATATTTCTACATCTGAGGGAATTTGCTTCTACCCCCTAAGGGAGAGAAAGGAAAGGAACTTAGAGAATGCAATTTCTCTTATTCCAAATATTAAACAGACAAATTCATGGTTTTGATGTGTTTTTTGTTTGTTTCTTTTTCTCTATGATGATTTATGGGTTACTGGTTAATAGACACAAACATTGTGGGCATCTAAAGTGCATGCAAGATGAGATTACTCTGGTGCTTCTTTTTCCCCTCATTTATACCCATTGCACATTAACATAATTGTGTTTATTTGCGTTCTTACCTTAAGCCTCCCTTTAGTAAGATTTCTCCCTTACACCACCCTAAAATGCTCACTTTCTCATTCACATGTTCAATCTTGTCTTGCATTCTTGTTCCAGCTTTTAAAGACTGAAGTTTAAGGACAGTACAAAGGAAGTTTAAGGATCTTACAAAGATCCATTGCTCTAACAGAACCTTTTTCTCAGGAAAAACTCCTCTCTCCCTTTATATGAACTAGACCTCAGAGCCAAAATGTAGAAGCATCATCTGGTACATAAAGATTTGGGCTGGGATTCAATCCTGGGTCACCTATAATTTGGCCTCTGAGCAATCAATTTATGTTTTGCCTCAGTGCTTCATTTGTAAAAATGAGAATGATACAGAGTTATTTTGTAGGCATAATCGGGTAATGAGGCATTTAGCTTTCTGCCATGAGGCAGGGATGTGTGTTAATAAGCAGAATGTTTACCAGCTCAGATCTTGGGAGAGTCATGCTGTACACTGCTCTATTGGTTTAGAAAAGGGGTATATGTGTGTGTTCGTACATACACATACACATGTGCCTAAATCCTTTCTGATGCTGAATGCATTCACAGTGGAGCACACCCTAACAGAGCTAGTATATACAAAACTAATTCACATTCATCCATACAGGTTATGATAAAACATAATTAAGAAACTTCTTATCCAATCTTTTTTTGTTCACTGGACCCTCTGAACTGGTTAACTGAAAGGTTTTTCTTATGGTGAAGAAGCATTACTCTGCATTCTGAGAGCAGCAAAACATCATGCTCTTTATCAGAAAAGCGTGCTGGAGAAACTGCAGGAGACATACAGTGATTCCTGGGGACAAGGGACATAGACTATCTCCAGCAATGACAGAGAAACATACGTTAAGATCTGTTTGGGGTATTATTTTGCCAAAAGTTCCTGTTCTTCAGTATTACTCCGTTACCGACGTCAACTGTACAGCACACACTCAGAACATAAACAACAGTACTTGAAAACCAGATCTTCCCTGAGGAACTGTGGATTCCTCATTAATCCAAAATTGGGAATAATACTAGAGCAGCTTTTTGGGAAAACAAACCAAGTGCAGGCAGGAAGAAAGGAGGAAGTGTGGCTCTCTCGCATCTTGTATTCTCTTAATTCTCCACCAAAAGCATACAGTTCCCATTCTTAAAGTACCTAAAAATACTCTGTCCCACTGCAATACACTATTGCAAAGATCTGTCTCCTGGTAAAGTCCAACAGAGATTTTTTCATTCAGTGTAAATACTTTTCTTTCCCTCCCCCCAAGATCAAGAGAAGCACAGTGTCTTTAAACATCTTGGAAGCTTTCAGCAAGCAGTCTGAATTTTCTATCTCAGCTGGGTTAACAGGAGTGTTACAAATAGAGCAGTCCCACATTACTTATGTCCTGCTGTCTTGGATAGCTGAGTGACTGTAAACACACTTTTTATGCTCTGGAGGTGTCCTGACACCTGAACTATCTCCTGATCATTTTCAATTTTATACAAATAAATAGCTTGAAAAATAGAAAGTGCAAGAAAATACTACATCTTTATTTTTTTTTAATACAAATGGAATTATTTTTTCTACTTCTAGATGAGTTGATAGTTTGCCTTTGCTAGATGTTGAATTGCTTTTTGCATTTATTGAGTTGCCTAACGAATATAACAAATGAAATATAGAACTTCTAAGTTCAGGAAATGGTTAATGAGGTGAGAGAAATGAGTTCTTACTCTGCTAGATATTTGTACTTAGGAGACTTCTTCATGCTGAGTCTGTGATAGTTAGGTCAACAGTCTGTTCCAGCAGTATGCTAATCAATGCCTTTCCAAACAACAAACTCACAGCTATTTTTCTCCTGTGGGGAAAGTGGAAAATCCTATAAAGCTTTTATTGACTTTAGGCTCTGAGTTTGGAAGCAACTTGGTTAGTCCTGAGCAATGTATTGGCTGATTTCAATAGCAAGGGGCTGGTGAGGGAAGAGTTCTGTCTTTTCTGGTAAATGTCACCACAAGTCGATAAGAGCTACCACATGGGACTTTGAAGGACATAAAACAGATATGACTGGTCTAAAAAAAAAATGTTGCTAGTCCTTTTAATAACCTGAGTGGTTCCTTATTAAAAACATTGCATGCCAGTAGCTCTGCCTATAAATTTCCTACTTTCTTCCAAATAAGTAATTCAGAAATAAAATAAATATCTGTTTTGAGAAAAAGATGCTCCTCTGTCCATTTGAAAACTGTCATGAAGCTTTTTCTCTTATTTTTTCTTCTATCTTGTGGTTCAAAAGGAAGATGACAAGGTGTCCAGCATAGGCCAGGTTGCCTTCACTATTAGGGCTTTATTCTACGTACAGCCTCTTTTATTCACATTTGTGGGAGTTCAAAACTTTATGGTTTCTGATTCACACTGTGTATGGTCAAAGTACTATGGAAACAATTCAAGGGCTTAAAGTTGAGCTTTTAGTACTGTTTTTATGTCAGTTGCTGGCTACCATTAAAAAAATGTTGGTCTTTCAACATACCAACCAGATCATATATAGTTTAAAATTGTCTATGTTTAATTCCTGAATCAAGCTTCCCAAACAGGCTACTGGTCTTAATTTAACCATTAAATTAAATATGTTTATTTTCATTTCATGTTCAAGGGGCTATTTTTATTCAAAACCTGTAAAGTGGCCTTGTATTAATCTTACAGTTACCTTGTGAATTTTGCTGTTGGTTCTGCAAGAGTCTGAAAAATTCTTTCATCATTGCCATTTTTCTCCTGATATTTTTTTTCTTATTTTCTTGCTCTTGAGGAGTTATCTGGGTTTCTTATGGAAATGTCTGAGGAGTCTGTCATTGTTACTGAACTGAAATAAAAGAATATTTCAAATATCCATGAAGAATAAAAGTTAACTTGCAAAGAAAGAGGGGGGCAAAAAGGATCAAGAGACATTTCTGTTCCTGGTACAGTGTTTCACAAAGTACTGTCACAAGCTGCGTCATAGGCTGTTTCCCTTGTCCCCTATCAATCTGTCATGTCACATGGAGCTTTTCATAACAAAGTTCACACGTAAAGCAACTTCTTCAGATAGGACTTTAAAGCTACTGTACCTTGTGACTGAAGGACTTTCATCATTCTTTGCTTAGAAATCATTACTATAAAGTTAAATCCTAGTCACCTGCCTGTAGGGAAAAGGGTGTCTTCTTGCTTCTTTGGAAGGCAAATGAAGTCATGGGAGATGGTTTAGTTGTTTCGTACAGAAAGTGTTTCTACAGGCTAGAAAGCATTGCAGAAATCCCAAAAATGAGACAGAATCAGTTGTTGAATGGATTTGAGTAAATTTTTTTGAATTTAACCTTGTCTTGAAAATAATGATTCTGCCGTTTGCTTCTGTTAGCATTTCCCCAAGACAGTGGTTTGAATGGAAGTCCTTAATTCTAACACTTGGTCCCTTGACTTTTGCCCATGTGAGTACTCCATTTCAGTGCTCAGTTCTATATTTCTGTGTTAAGGCGTCAAAACATTTGCCAGTGCTCTAAGCTGCTACCTGAAACATCAGCATTCCTAAAGGATCAGGAAGGAGGGAGGAGCACTAATGAGTAGGGATTTTCTTCTGAGTAAACTCCAGAACTGAACAGATGTGGTCAGTGGGGTCTCATGCAGAGATGAACCACATGCACTGGATTTCAAGTATGAGGATTTACATATTAGTTGGGCAAGCTTTGAGCAAATCAAAATCTCTCTTAAAAAAGCATGAAAGGGATGTTATCTTGCCTGTGCCACCACCCATTTTGCTAAGTAATTAAGTTGGACAAGATTTAATTAATAGCTATCATAGCCTGATAAAGGCAAAGATACTGAAGAGCTTTAAAAGCCACTTGATCTATCCCAAGACAGAAGTACATATGTAATTTAGTATTAGTCATGTAGCTAATAATAATTAATAATTTCACCTTCAAAATGATGGTATTGTTGTCACTTTGCACACGAGGAAACAGCAGCAAATGCAGGGAAAGCTTTTTAAAGTCAGCTAACCATTTGTGCAGCTATCAAAAGCATTGTCATATGGTTTTCTCCCTCAAGCTTACCTGGTTTTTATAACTCCAGAATAAGTTAGCAGTTCTAAAGTGTGACTCAAAAGTTGGTAATACTTTATCTTTCCAAAAATTTTCTGGAATCTATTGTTAATTGAGCTAAAGGGTGTGTGTTGCATTATTATAGGAAGAGATATATTTTAATAATGTTGAAAGCATATGCATATCATAGGTTTTCCTAATGTCATTGTTTTATGACAACACTCTACATGAACTGAAATGACAGTGCAACTTCGCATTCTCTTTTCTCTCTCAAGGGCCTTCTTGGAAATGGGATGAGTTATCCTAGAATTTCTAGTGGTAACTGAAATCCTAATAAACAAATAAATCTCTAAACCTCCTAAGTTATGCTTTTGAGTTTAGAAGAATTTGGAGAGGAACTGGATAACTTTAGTGAGTTGGCATTTGTGTTCACAGCTTTGAGCTGTAGGTCACATGTATAAAAACAAGCTCAGCTCAATAGATATTGATTAGATATTGATAGAATAGATGCTTGATGGCTGATTGGCATCTCATCTGATATAAACTGGTCACCTTGACCTCCCTGATAGACAGATAGAAAACTGTCCAGAACAGTTTCAAAGGTTTTAATAGAAAAGTGATAATTTATGAGTAAGGCTCATATCCCCTATATGGAAGATTAAGAAAGCATAAAAGATGCTCATATGGTATTTAGATTGATGGAGCAAAAGGTAGTCCATTTCCATAAAAGCAACATGGTTACACTCATATAGAAGATGTTGCAGGCTTGAATTATAAGGTTTGGTTTAAACTGCAGACTTTCATAAGAGGTGTCACAGAAACAAAGAGTGTGTTTGGCACCAGCTTGCTTATATTAACCGAGAAGTCAAGGCATGAAGTGGCCCAGAGATCCAAAATGTCTGAATGATTTGTCAGAAAGGGCAGATGAGAAAGCACATAAAAGTTGCTGCTGCATGGAATGTGACACAGCCATACATTTTTCCCTCTAAAGGCATCAAGTTTCTCTTCCTTCACAATGTTAAACTTCCACAGAAAATCTGCACTTGTACAGAGGTTTGGCCTTAGGGTCACTCTTTTGGGGGCCATCTGATGTACTGATCATCTTAAATGCTACCTGCTGAAAACCATTCTGCTACATAAGTGATACTGCTCCTGGTGGGTGCACTTAAGAGTCTAAGTAATTTTTTGCAAGATTGAAAACTTGGACAAAATTTTCTACTCAAAGGAGTCCTGTGTGGCTCCTTTCTCATTTTATGTCCACATGTTATTACTGTCTGTAATTTAAATGTCACATAAGCTACATCTGAAAAGAAAAAATCTTGATTTATAATTAAATAACAGGTCAGTCTTATTAATAACTGCTATTCATTTAATGGAGGTCTATGACAACAGACTTTTTCCATTTAATAACATAAAAGCAATAGCATATCTTGAAGTTTTATTCCAAAATGTCATTAAAAATTTCAAAAACTTCTCTTCTGATATTTGACATTTTTAACTACCCACATACTGAAATGGAAGCAGGAATACAGAAAGCTATGCCAGGGAGGATTTAAGAATTTGACCTACACCAAGGCGTGGGGTATAATAGTTTGGTGTTGGTGATTTAAAAAATAAAACCTTCTTCAAATTCACTCTGGATAGTAGGAGAGATTCAAGTGCAGATGATTTATAGAATTATTTCTTTGTCATTTCAAGCAGGATTGTTAATGATAAGAGTGTCTCTTCCAGGTTGCCTGTATTCTTTGGAAACAATTAGATCTCCTGAATCACCTGTACTGAACTTATTTTTCATTAGGTTTTGACACTCAATTACACATGGCTGTGTTTTCTTCATTTGGAGCTAATACCACAATAAAAACTACTAGGAAGCTGGTTTATATAAGGGGATGTTGTTTGAGTTTGGATCCTCTATAAACCTCAAGAATTGTACGGTAGTATTTGGTCTTTATCATAGCAGGAGGCCTCTTTATAGCATCTGATCCTTTTTTATCATTTTCCAGAGACTGCAGCTATGCTATGGATTTTCTCTGTGTCTTTCTGGAATAATTTTTAATACAGCAGACCATGTACAGCCATCAGTAGTAATAACAGAAGCAAGGATTGATTACTACTAGTCAAGCTGATAACTAATGACTATAGTACACCTGCCACAGTTTAAACTGGTAATTTTATTGGAGATTAGTACCTTAGCTATGTTATCTCTCAAGTTACAACTCTGTGTGACAAAAAGATGTTTAGAAAAAAAAAACGTGGCAATGGAATAACCTGAAGCAAACTTTCTTTATGGAGACTATGTTTTTTCCCAGGCATAAAGTGTAAATTATATCTTATTAGAAGAACAATTCAGGGGCATTCTAACTTGAGTGAAAGGCCAGCATTTATGAAATACTATCCTTGTTATTTCTAGTAATTTACTTACTGTAGGTTTTACTTCTTTGTTGGAACCTGCAAAGTTAAGTTATTGGAAATAAATCAATTTACAGAGTTGCTTATTGAAAATGCTTGTATTTGAGTTCTCATGTTTGACTAGTAAGAAGAGCAGCTCCGTTTCTGAAGTTCTGACCCACAAATGTTTGTGGTTACATTTCCTTGCATCCAAACTGTACCTTATGCCAGTCGACATCGATATCTAAGTGTCTCCTGTTCACTAAAAATTGGAGTACAGTGTTTCATCTGCCATCTCCTCTCCCCTTGAAGATACTGAGTCAGTATTCAAGACCAGGGTCTCTGTAGTCCCATCTGGCTATAAAAACTAGCCAAACATACTTTGTTCTGCTGAAAGCTGATATCACAAGTAACCATAAGTATTTTGTTTTTCAAAGGCAATAGATATGCAAATGTTTGGAAGTAGCACAGCTTCTCCCCTTCCCATTTCCCATTCTGGGAGAAGTACTGATCAAACTACACCATTTGCAAAAGTAAGCTCTCAATAAAGGGATTGTTATTTTAATACAAGAGATGTGTACGAATTCTGAGTTCTTCACCTTGAAAGTAAGCATTTTTAGTAAAGGAAATAAAAAATTTAAAAAAAAGAATTTAACCTTGGTCCAAATTAAGTGCAAAATGGCTTGGACACAAATTCAGGATACTCTGAGGACTGGAGCATCACTCCTTACAAGCAAATCCTTTTAGCTGGAACTTCTCAAATGGAATTGGAGTTCATACTGCAAGCTGTAGGAGTTTACTTTTTGCTGGGGAATACAGGTGTCTAAGACATCAAATAGTTTGGAAATCTGGACCCCATTATTTTAAGCCACAGATGACCTTTTTCCTCCTCTATTTTTAATGCTTCTCTTTTGCTATTTCTTTAACAGGTTACTGTATCATGGAATCATTCAATCATAAATGGTTTGGGTTAAAGGGACCTTAAATGTCATCTATTTCCAATTCCCCTGCCATGGGCAGGGAGCCTTCCACTAGACCAGGTTGCTCAGGGTTCCATCCAGCCTGGTCCTGAATGCTTCCAGGGATGGGGCTTCCACACATTCTCCTAGAAACATGTTCCAGAGCCTCACCACTCTCACAGTGAAGAATTTCTTCCTAATATCCAATCTAAACCTACTCTCAGTTTAAAGGCATTCGCCCTCGTCCTGTCTCTACAAGGGACTATAAAAAGTCACTCTCCAGCTTCCCTTTGGGCTCCCTTTAGGTACTGGAAGGTGCTGTATGGTCTCTGTGAAACCTTCTCTTCCCCAGGCTGAACAGTCCCAGCTCTCAGCCTGTCTTCACACAAGGGGAGCTCCTGCTCCTTGAGCATCTGTGTGGCTTCCTCTGGACTCGCTCTAACAGGTCCAACTGCTTCCTATGGTGGGGACCTCGGAGCTAGATGCATCTTCTTAGATCTCCCATGACAGATTCTCAAATTCTTGGAAGTTCTTTAAAATCTTGTGGTTTGATAGGACTCATTTCATCACATCCTCATCACATGGACGGTGGTAAAGAAAAAGTGTCCATCAGGGCTTAGAGTGCGATACAAACTGAAACTGGGGGAATGATTTATTCTGTGAGATAACAGAAATAGGAATGCCTTGGAAAATGATGACTGTATAGAGATAGAATGTTGCAAAGTTATTAAAGTGCATATGGAAGTGAAGGGTAGCTAAAATGACAAAACTAGAATATATATTTATAATAATAAAAAAATCTATCAAGAATAAGCAATGCTGCAAATGTAGAAAGAAAAGAATATTATAGGAGCATCAGCTGTTGTCTTAGCTGTGCAGATGGGATATGGATTCACAGAACTTTTAAAAAAAATGACAGGTATTTTTTATAATTAATAAGATTTTAGAGGTATAAATTCAGATTTTTAAAATAAAATAAAGAGCTTAATGCAACAACACCAATATGCTCTTTTCTGCCATATCAAACTCCTAGCAAGCATTTCTGTCTGAGGGGTCTTTCAAGCATAAAAGCCTACTTGGTTCTCTACCAAATCCTGGGGGGCTGACTGGAGAGAAGGGGACATCAGGACACTGCTTCAATTCACTTCCACTGAGAAGCAGATCCTTGGAAAGTACTGGAACCAAAATAAATTTTAACAGCATCTAAAGACAAGGCCCACATTACTTCCAGTACAGAGTGTTTTAAAGCTGCTTTTTCCTCCCACTCTCCAATTCCTGTGATAACTACAGCACAGCTGAACAAAGGATTCCACTCAGTGAGCTGGCCAGAAGGAAGGAAAATATGAGGAAGTGTAAATACATGTTTGGAACCCTGGGGTGGTAAAGAGCTGGACTTGATAATGTCCTTTAAGAATCAACTGAATACTTGCATACAATAATAATAATAAAAATAATAGCAGTTACACTATTTTGCTTAGTAAAACTAGGATACTATTAAACTTTTTTTTTTTTAAGAATAAAAATCTCTGCAAGTTTTATTGCAGAAATTAAGTAAAATATACTGTGCTTGAGCGATATTCACATAAAGAAAAATAGAGTAAGCTCAAAATTGCTCTTTCCAGAGAATAATTCTTAAGGGCCTTAGAACTACTGGATATTTTAGAAATAGAGAGAGCTAACCCCAAATTTAAATTGCCTAGAATAGAACCTCAGTGAAGTTTAAGTGCCAAGCTTCAAAGTTATGACATCAAAAATTCAGTTTAAGTGCTCTTTGCACCCAGAGGTGCTTAAGTTCCAGGAGCATGGCAGTTCTTGGACAACTTTCTGCGACTTTGTATGTTCCTAGAAATGCAAAAGGTTTGATGGGACGTCCAGCTGTTATTAAGGCAGATGTCCAGCTGGTATTATCTCAGTCCTGAGCAGGAGCCAGAAAGAGCTTCTTTCCAAACACCCCGAGTGGGTCAAAGCAGGGAGCAATGGCAGAATATTTGTAACCTGCACCCAGAGTGATGTTCCCAAATCCAGTGATGACTGCTCCTACTCTTGGTGTGAACCCTGTTTGTTTGATTACTAAGTATTTAGAGAATTTATCTGTAAAGCAAGGGACTAAAAGTTCAGTTCTACTGTGTCTCTGATCATTTATAAAATTACTCTTTTCCTTCCAAGGTAAAAGATGGATGTTTAGACACCGGCCACAGGTAACACAGAACAGGGACATCTCTGTTTTTGTTGAAATTCTCTTGCAGTGCAAAAGCATTTCCTTGGTCAGGGAGAAAGAGTAAACTTGAGGATGAATCCATTAGTCTGGAACATTTGCCTGGAAAGGGGAATGCTAGATATGAGCTGAAAGACTGTTGGATCAGTTTTGATTTCTAGGGTCTTCCAAGTAAAATAGCCTCATGATTAAAACATTCTTCGTGTAAGAGTTGCTGGTTTGAATCAACTGCAATAGCAAATTCAAAAAGTCTGATATTGGATTGATTTTTAAAAAAGATGTAGCCCTCTGTCCTCAGAAAACCACACTCAGCTTTGGAGCCACATACATCTGAGTGAACACAGACCCAGATATCTGCATATTTAAGACACAAATTTCTCCCAGCAGCATTCCCTATTGCTAGTCCTCTCAGTTGTGCTGTAGGTACATTTGGCTCCGTGCTTAGCATATTACTTGTCTTGGATGCAGTTCTGAGAGATCCCAGTACTGCTCCTTGGCACCTAACCTCGTCCTGGCTTTCACTACAACTTTTCATGTTGGTTTCATTTAGCATGTGGTTTATTGTATGTAAGTCTTTGGAACTATTGGTGAAAGCATTTTCAAGTCAGTGATTTCCTTAATCTGATAGAGGGAGACAGTATAGTGAACCAGCTCAGTGATAGGTGAGATAAATCATCTGCATACCAGTCATGTAATAAGAGATTGTATAAACTTTCAAAAGGGGAAGAAGTAAAAAAAAATCTGTTTAGGCATTTACCAAATCTTACTTATATTTCATATGTCAAAATTATTCTCTTCATGATCCATGGCCTAATCCTTGAATGTGCTGCTGTTTGGAGAGGAAAGTCTATTTGTCAGGCTTGTGTCTTAAGAGTTGAATTCATGCTTCACAAGGAAATCCACTTCAATAATCTGATTTTGCTGTGGTGTTTGCAATTGCTTCTGCTTTTCTGCCCTCTCCAAGCCTCAAAGTGCACACTTAAATTCTCAAATACTCACTTTCTGTGCTATATAAAATGAAACTGAAGAAAAATTAATATTTCACTTCAGTAAAATGTAAAGGATGAATTGCTCTTAAGATAGGAAGAAGAAATAAAAATTGGGCTGAATTAAGGGAAATCTCAGATGTTAAATTTTAATGGCAGAAGAATTTCCTGTTGAGGTACATCAGCTTTCTTCTGCTGATATTAATTGACTTTGGCCACTCTTAACCCGCTGAATGAGAATGTTGTCTCAAATAGAAAGAACTGCAGCAGCAGGAACTGTTAGCAAGATATTGAGAAGCTTGACAATACCCAGGGTCAATTCATTGGTCTAGAAATTACTGGAATTTGGACTAGAAGTTCTACAGTGGAACCAACAGATAAAATTTCAGCAAGACTTAACATGCCTTTATTTTTCATTTTATCAGGAAATGAACTTCATAGGAACAACAGCCTTTTTTTTTCACTAAGTAGAAAATCCAACCTGCTTTTTTTTCCCCCTTTCTTCATTTTATTACTCCAAATATTCCTGTGAATAATAATGAATATCCTTCTGAGACACTGTCTCCAAAGAGCAAATAACCCTCTGAGCTGGTGAGACAAGTATTTTAATTCATTTTGCCTCCACTGACTGCCTTGTTCCTCTTGTTTGTTTTGGATTGGGTTAACTTCTTTTTTTTACTTTATGCTGTTCATCACGATGGGATTTTAATTAAATTGATATATTAACTCTTTGGTAATTACAGTTGAAGAATCTGTTGTAAATGTCATGCTGCTGTACTCTCACCCCAGGTCAGCAGTGAAAATGAGATGTTGTGCTTCAATATATTTACCCAAGGAAATTAAAACATAAGATAATTTATGATTTATCATTATCATTGCAAGAATTTATTAAAATTATTTATTACCATGCATCATGCAATGTTTCATAAGTGTTTAATGTTTTGTGCCTAAGTAGAGAATAAAAGAAAAATTGAATAGGGAGGTTTGACTTCAGTATCAGTGGCAGCCTTTCTGGGTGGCGACCTACTTAATCTTACCTTGCCTGCTGGAAGTTTGGACAAAGAGGAGAGGTAACACTAAAAGACAGAGGAAAGTTTTAACTTTAGGCCATGCCTTAGACTCTCACTCTGGTAAAGTGGAATTGTTAACATGTGTTTTCTTCACAGAGTTACTAAAATGAGCAGAGACAAGCTTTTGGATAATTTAACAGTAGCATCATAGAAAAGACTGTAAGGATGCTTGTTCTGTATTCAGCAGAGGACGAAAGTGAGTGTGCTGTACAAGGTGTACACTAACTAGTGAAGAGGAAGTTCATAACCTATTATGCAAGTACTTTCAACTGAATGTTGGAAAGATTCTCCAGAAAATCAGTTAATATATTATTAAAGAAAATATTGCAGTGCAAAATGTACAAGCAGTTCTTGTCCCAGTACTTCCTATCTGAAAGCTTTACTTTGCAGGCTTAACATTTCAGTGTACAATATGTGAACATATTTGACTTACACAATTCATTTAAAAATTACTTCCAAATAGAATTTCTATCTGTTTCAGAGATTAAAGAGACATGTCACTACCCTGTGTAATGTGGTGGTGTATAATGTTGTAGTTACCGTCGTTTCTGAGCAAGATTCCAGCTGAGACTGAAACCACATTATGCAAGACACTGTTCATACTTATAACTCTGGAGAGTTTAAAATATGAAAACTTTAAAGTGATAAAGGGTGAAGAAGATGACTAATTTAACTTCCTTGTTACAGCTAAGGAGTTTAGAGGATGTTACATACAGAATTAATAAACTTATTCTGCAAAGCATGTAGGAAGTTATGAACTAACTGAACCCAGCTGCTGAACCAGCTGCTTGACTGTTCTGTGAATGCCCCATGGAGCAGGAAAGGTCCTCATTTCTGGTGAACAGCTTGTCTGTGTCCTGATTTCACACCCCAGTTGGGGGGCTGTCAGTGCAGCATTGCCCACATGCCCTGCTGTCCCACAGAGGGCCCTCAGCACACCCCAGGGGTGGCCTCTGTCAGAACAATTCAAGGATAAAGGCAGCAAGATGCAACATAAAGCACACCTGCCACAAAAGGAAAATAAAGCCAGTAGCATCCTCCCTCCCATCTTGTTCTCTTAAACACATATTCAAGGTTTAAAGTCTGAGTTCCAAGATGGTTACTTCTATTGCTTTATATTGATGCAGTTATTTTGATGGTACATTTGCTGAGAATGAACTCGCACATTTCAAATAATCAATATAAATAAAAGACAGAAGCTCTGAAAACAATAACCAGCACTGCATCGAAATAATTTACTACATAAATTCCTAAAGGTAGCGTCTTGTTTTACAGACTGTTGTACTTTCTTAACACTGCTCTAATGCCAAGATAAATAATTCTTATGTTAGTGTATTACAGACAGAGTAACATGTTCAAGTTACTTAAATTTATTAAGTAGGGAAAATCTTTCAAAATATCAATTTTTGGCCAAAACACTGACATTTTGTAAAAGCTACTTCACTTAATAAATATGTGCATATTCTGAACAGACCGTTCTGCCTGGAGTGCACAACAACTGAAGAGGGGACTCTTCATGTAGGAGTTAAAACAACTGAAGGATATATGTGCATCATTGTGTTTGAAATGAACACCTTACATTTCCTATTTATTTCATTTATGATCTTATGTATTCAAGGCTTCAGAACCCTTGAAATGTGTGAGGAGCACATAGACTGAAACCTCACCCCAGCAAAAGCTGAACAGTTGAAGGTCTTACTGTGATCCTGGCCTCATTCCACCAATTTTATGAGGAGGATTTTTTGCTTTGCCCATGAACTGACCTTTAATTTTGACTCCTTGTGTGTCTTTGGACAAGCCATTTAATTTCACAGTATCTTGATTTCACCATCTATAAAATTTAAAAATTTGTACTTGGCTAATTTTGCAGGTAAAATGATGCTTAACATTTATATGAATTTATGAAAGCCTTAGGAAATGGATTCTTAAGAAAGATATTAATTTAATTTTTTAATAATCAATGGAGCGATGCACACGACACAACACTGCTAGACAAAGGCAAGACACAACAACCTGATTAAGAGGATTTTAGACTAGTAAATCACAGAGTATTTTGAGTTGAAAGGGACCCAAAAGAATCATCAAGTCCAACTGCTAAGTGAATGGGCCGTGCGGGGATCTAACCCATGACTTTGGTATTATTAGCACCATGTTTCAGTCAACTGCGTTAATGCCTTAGCTGTTGTTTCTCGCAGTCTAGTTGTATCAAAACAGCAAAGAAAATTTGTATTTATTTTCAGCACTGATGCATAATGAAAGTCAATGAAACTACTAGGCACCCAGAAAATTTAGATTGAAGTTTTACTGGGGAAATACAGTCATGAAAATCTTGATCAAACAGTAGTCACAGTCTGGAAATGTGTAGTGGAGTTTTGAAACTGCAGCCCTGTGAAGTTAACTAAAGCTTCACAGTGCTGTCATTTTGATTTTAAGAGTTTAAGACAATTCCTTTTGAATTTTGAAGATTGCATTCACATAACCCGAAACTTAATATGTTATTTTAACATCAATTTTTGTGGATAATAAAACAGTGAAATCACAAATGATGAAATCTTTATTCACTGCTCAGCACTTTTATGAGTCCAAAGCATGAACAGCAAAACCAGCTGTGTGTGAAGATCCACCAAACTGGTAGATGTAAGGAACACAAGAATCTATTTTCTTCCAGTAGTTCTATATTTCTCTCAACATGAAATTTAGCAACAGTTACTCATTAGACCACATTGGACACTCTATGGAGACACTGTAAAGAGAAGAAAAGTCCTGGAAACAAGCCACTTTTTCCAGATTTAACATTAATAGCTATTTGAAACAGTTAAAATTTTTGTGATTTTTCTCCTTAGAGATGCTTTTATCAGAACTATGAGAGATTTCTTAGAAGCAAGTCCCTGCCTGTTGTGCTTATATCCCTTGTCTGGAATAAGGAGTCTGTTATTTTTAAGTTTGGCCTTCTGTAAAGCAGCAAACTTGAGTATTTTCAGGGTAGCAGAGTTTCAGAGTAGCAGGCTCTTCTATCCGTATTCCCATGACCGAACAACTTGAACTTTTCTTGTGCTACTCCCCATCAGTAGTTAGAATTGTTCACTCCTTCTTTCTTGAAGCTGGTTCACTTGCTCTGGACAGATATGTCAGAGATCTGAAGCACATTGTACTTCCATGAAGGGTTCTTCATGGCTGCCTCTCCAGCAGACTATGAGTGCCATACTTACGGAACAGAATAACACAGATGTTTACTAAAATGTATTTCTTACTCTGGGTGAATCTGAGTTTTGTTATTCTGAGTGCAGTGCTGCTGCATTTTTTCTGGTTTTGAGTGAGTTTTCGTTTTCAATACACATTTTTATTGTTTAAATTGAACACTACTGCTTATTTCCTTCACAATACAATTGCACATTTATGAGCAGTTTAACAAGGAGATTGCTTTAACAAAGTGTTTGGAGGAGGATAGAAATCAAGAGGTTAAAGTTTCGAGGTATTAAACAATAAAGCAGGAAAACAGTGTAAATAATGTTCTTACCCTTGGTGACATAGCATCCTTTATTAAAAAACAGAGGTACTATTCATCTGAGAGTTACTCTTTATTTCTGTGGCCCCCAATGGCATTCCATAGGCAAGGGAAAAGTTTCTTCATAGACTTTACTTGCAGAAAGGTTCTTGTAAAAGCAATAAAGAATATAAACTTTGTTAAGCTGAAGAATTTAAACCTGATTTAACTCAACTTCTAAAAAGATCTTTTACATTAGTCTCAACATTTGATAACTATCACATCAGTTATGCATATGCTGATCTCCTGGGAATACTCAGGTGAGAAGGATATTGCTGGACTCAAAGTAAACACTAGAAAACCCATTTGTTCTGTCAAGAAANCCATTTGATAACTATCACATCAGATCATATGCTGATCTCCTGGGAATACTCAGGTGAGAAGGATATTGCTGGACTCAAAGTAAACACTAGAAAACCCATTTGTTCTGTCAAGAAAGAAAGAAAGAAGGGAGGAAAGAGAAAATTGACTGAACCAATTCCTCCATAAAACTGGGGGGAAACGCAGGAATATTAGGTAGATGAGTCTAGTGAAAGAATAACAATTAGAAATTAGAATTCAATGGGTTATCAAGAAATATCAAAGAGAAGATTCTAAGAAAGAGGTAAAAATGAATAAAATTATGTAGATTGGAGTCTTTCATGGATAAATGGAAGAAAACCAAAAATGAAATAAAAGTTTTAATTGACGTGGAAAAGTAGCTACAGGACTGTATAACATTTATGGTCTCTTTTAAGTACTTCCTTGAGTAAAATCTGAATCTGATCCCAGTGCAACCACTCAAAACAGGCACCAAGCCACCACAGGAAAATGGGCTCCTAAATTGTTTCATTATTTCTGTCATTGAGTCCACTATTTTTAATTCACTGTAAAACTGAGAGAGGAAACTCAGACAGGCCTTATGTTAGAAATTTCTAAAGCTTTTCTCCTTTGTGAATGAGAAGTAAAAGATTTTGAATTCTCATAGAAACTGAAAGTTTATTAAAGAAAGTAGAAACTTTCCAGAAGCACCTGTAAATAGCTGTGCTCATGAGATACCTGTTTACTTACTCTGCAGACTTTAAAGTTTCAACTGTTGTGAATAAATGGTACACAGTTCTCAATAGTTTTGATGGACTCATATACCAAATGAACCTCTTATTTTGTGAAAACTTTTCATGCTTCAAATACAGTTAATCAGTTTTGAGAATAAAGTCAATTATGTATCATCACCAATGAAAGAAAAAATTCACACAGGGAAGATTCATTTACCAGTTGAAAACAGTCAACTCCCTGTGAGGTGTTTCCTTAGGCATGAAGATATGATCAGCACAAAGCAGGGCTCTGGAAAGAAAATATTCTCCTCTTGAAAAGTAAATTGATCATTTTCATCTTGAAGAGCAAGCTCATCCCTGGTTATTTGAGCCAATGTTTTAGCTTGAAATCTGTTTAGGCTGTGTGGTTATGCCATAAATATCCCTGTGGCTATCTAAAACACTTGGCACATGGTTGTTGCTGCCACTGAATCTAGGGAACACCTCTTTCTCATCTCAGTCCTCTGACATAATGAAGTTCTGTGTAGGCTCATCACAGTGTGTATTGTGAGCTGTGCCATTCTCATTTCTCCTTCTGCCAAATGGTCTTTTATTTTGGATGATGGTATATTATTCACAACACATTCTGCTTTCATTCAGGATTCTGTCATTGGTTTCCTTGCAAGTATCACCATATCTTTGGTGCTTAAAAGACAGAAACTAAATACAGTGTAATGCTGGCGGGATTCCGTTGAATAATCTACAATGCCAGTCAGTCAGAGGAACACGTTTTAACAATGTTTACATGGTATCTGGAAAACAATTTTTCACTTTGTGAGGCCATATGACTGTGGAGAATCAGGATAAGTTTACTTCCTCTACAAACCTTGATAGTTACAAAGAAAATATTTTGTAAATGAGCTCATTCTTGTTTGTTTTGAGGAATGAAATGGTGGAGGTCTAAATGACTTGAAAACAGCTGATAGATTTTTCATTATGGTTAACTGCAGTTGCTGTAAATAGTAAAGAAATGGCCAGAAATAGAGGCACATTCACAGCTGAGAAAGGTTGTGCTTCTGGCTGTTGAACGTCACCTGACACTTTCTGTGGCAATCCAAGCCCGTTTACAGCTGTGAAAGGGCTCTACCTGACACCGTAGGGTTCTGCTGGACACAGCTAAACTGCAGGTTGAATTCTGTGAATTATGCAAATCGGGGAGCAGAACACAGGCTTGTCCTTAAAAACACGTTATTTTTTTCAGTGGAAGAGGGAAAAGAAAATACACTCTTACCTAATAATTATTGAAGTTGGGAGAGCACTTATTCCCATGGTGCTTCTCAGAGAGGAATAGTTTGTTTTGGCTTGTCTCTTCAAGTGGAAACATAACTGTGAATTAAAAAATGGCATGCTGAGTTCTAGGAGTGGCTTTTTTGCCGCTTGCCATAGAAAAGCAGTGGGTAGAGGGCAAGTTGTCATTGATTTTTGAAGCCTGAGTGCGCTTTTCATACCCTGGTGCTGAATAGTGAGCAGTGCAATGCTCCTCATGATAGAAAGTTTATGAATAATGCTAATAAATGGAGTGTTCACACTGCTGTTTTTCTTCCCCAGTATGACATAGCCACCTGCTCCCTACTTTTGGAAGAAGGTGGTAGAAGATAAATTCTGCCTTATTTAGAAATATGAGAAGCTAATTTATTCACAATAAGAATTCCATGAGCATTATGTTTCCTTTCTTTGTTTCTTTCTACTTCTGTTTGATAATGTATAATTAATATCTTAATTCATTTATTTTCATTATTTCAGTAATATTGTTCTATATGTTGTCTTCTAGAGTAGTAATAATTCTTTAGCACCAGTGTGAATGTAGATCTGGATGGTGTGATGTGGAGTCAAACTACACGTAATTATAGGGGTTTTTTAATGCTGATTTCTTGAAGAAGAAAAAAATACTATTAACATCATAAAATACAAACTAATTTTTTGTAGACCTTAGCCACTATGTTGTTTTAATAAATTTCCAGACAATATCAAAAAGATGATGATTTAGTAATGTGCAGAATATTTGAGAAGCTATAAAGAGTTTTAAAAGCAATATATATAAAACTCTATTACAGAATTTGAATAACTTTTACATGCTGCTGCCTGTCGAAGAGCAGGGCTCACTCCATCCAACATCATTTCATAAGGACAGCCAAAATTAAATCACATGCACAATGTACACATGCACAAGTAGCACTTTTGGGCAGAATCGCTGTCGTTCTGGAGCCAATACAAACTCATGGTCTAACCAATCTCTCATAATAAAAAACAGCTCACTTCCACTCTTGGTCTTTTCTCATGGATAAGAACTTATGCATAAAGAGAATGAAAAAGCAAACGAGTAAAATTCACATCTCCTTATTCCATGGAAAATTTGTTTATATGCTTACGTATTTCGGCCATATTTGGATGGTAGTTTTCACTAAGAGATAGGATATGTTAACTACATTACTATAATGTAATTTTGCAACAAACTATGAAGGATCCGTTGTTATTCCACAGAAAAAAGGTTTGCTTTGTATTCTTTCTTTTGAAACAAACATGGCACTAGGCTTTGTCTGCTAACAGAGGGAGATATTCTGTAGTTGAATTAAATTTTCTAGAGAAATGTCTGAGTAGCAGTCATGAATAGAAATTACATATTGTGCAAAGAGTTTGTATAGAGAACTTTTAGGCAGTACAACATTTCTTGCTTTTTTTCCCCTCCAAAAATGAAATTCAACATTGTGTGCAGGGTGTATGCAAGCCCTAAATATCATGTATATTCTATTTTGAGAGCTAATAGGGACTTAGGTATTTCATAGGTTTAGTTTGGACATGGAATTTTACCTGTGTGCTGCAAAGCGTCTGCAGAAGTCCATAAATGGATTCAATAAATGTTGCTCAGACTAGGCTGAGTCTTGTTATGATTTTCTCACTTTAACTATTTTACTTTTATTTTGAACACTGCTTAATAGCTTCTGTCAGGTATGAGTTATTGTTCTTGGACTCAAAAACATAATATAGAATAATAACTTTTTTCCTGGAAACAGATTTCATTAAATGGTAGGTTTTGTCCAAGGCTAAAAATACTCCTATAGGAAGATATCCTCAGAGTCCCATGGAAGTAATTTTTGTCTCATCTTTCATGTCAAAAGGAATATGCTAGGAATATGCTACTGACAATGCTGTATAAGCTTTGCTCCCCATCTTAGCTGTTTTCAGGAGGGTAAAAAGGAATACAAGAAGTGGTCTATTAATAGATATTATTGCTTAATGCCATTGCTTTGGAAAGCAAGCGTCTGTGTGTTGCAAACTGTAGCCCACACAGAAGTTACAGACACCAGGAAGGTATGATTCCTTTAGCTTCACTTTTTTTTCCATTGCAGACTTACAACTGCCAGTACCCACAGACATGAGAAAAATATGATATAAAAAATGAGAATGTACAGTAAGTGAACTGTCTTTGATACCTTTTATGAGGTACAGATGCTCTTGTGAGGGAAAGCAAGAAGAGGGTCATATTTCTTACTCATAAAACAACATTGTGCATAAGATGAGAGGATTAATGGATGTCAAAGGCTTAGAACCAAGAAGCTGTTTGGAAAAACTTATCTACAACTACATCTGACTGTAACAGTACAGCAATATATGACTAAAAATCTTGATAAGAAGTTTTCCTATGGAAGTATTTGTAATATTTTTTTTCCAGATTGGAGTTCCTTCAGTAAGGGCCATAGTATTAGGTGATGTTTCAATTGAGGTGAAAATGAAATTTCAGAATAGTCATGTTTCTGTGGTTCTGAGAGGCGTGCATTGCTGTAGTTTCCCTATTTGTATATCTGGTTGTTTCAAAGTGTCTGTGAAGAAAATTTTGGGAACAAATGTAATTTTTTGAGGTTATGCTAAAAAATAACAATTAAACTTTTCTTTAAGAAATCTAATTTGGGCTTTCAATAGAAAACCTAATTCCTTGAAAGAAGTTAGAGGCTGTTTATTTCTTTTCTTCAGTGAAGCACAGGCACAGGCAAGGTCAGTTTTCTGCATCACTGTCGATTAACTTACAGGTAAAATGCGTATCTCTGAGAATTATCTGGGAGGTCTTTCATCCTTCCATGCCCAATCCTCCATGATTCTCTGTCTTCCATCAACTCACCACAGTTATTTGCTTTGGTAGGAAGCCTTACAGTCTCTCCTTGAAGGGTGGCACTTTTCTCATATATAATCCTGAAGCAAAGTATGCTTGAGGTGAGCATAAAAAAAAAGCTACCTACATTTTGAACAATGCCTGAAAAGACTCTTTCTCTAGAAAATCTACTGCCAGGCCTTTTAGATCACCCATGATATTCCCTCTCAATTCTTTGCACAGATGAGTAGGATTTAATTGGAAATGCAGTACTGTGGTAAATACTGTAATTCACAAGCATAAATATTGCATACATTTATCAGATGCACTGATAAGGACCTCAGAAATATGCCTTCTAAGACAATTTCTTTGCACGTTAAATATAAAAACTTTTCTCCGCATATGTTCCCAAAAGTTACAGTGCTCAAAGAAAGAGGCAGAATTCCATTCCGCAAGGGACATGCTGCTGGTTTGCTACCAGTACTGGTGTTATAACTTCAGTGGAAATTATTCTGGGCTCTGTTGGAGCTGGCAGCCTGCAAGTCTCTAATGGAAGCAAATGATAGACTTCCTAAAGTGACAGTATCATTTCACTAATGTGCAACTAAAAGTATTCAAGTGAAATCTAATAGCTTTTACTCTCCAGAAACATTGTTAAAATAATTGCTCCCTCTTTTTGCAAAGTAATATTTCATGTAGCAGATTTTCTAGATGGATGGTAACCTAAACCATAGCAGGAGAATATACATTCCCCAGAAAACACTATAGTAATTCTTGAGTGGTGTAACCAGTGGCTTTCAAGATACCAAGACACTGTGAGCAAAACCAAACCTGCCTGGGGAAAAATGGTCTATTTCTCTCTGTCCAAAAGACCATGAGATTTAGCTTGTATTGCTTATTTTACTAGATTATTTGATCTGTGCATTCATTTTTTTTATGATTATGGCATCACCATGACAGCTTTGTTGCTCTCTGTTGTCTAATTTTATTTCCATTTTCACACCCTCATAATTGTGTATGTATGTATTCATACATGTGAATACTTGGGGAGTGCAGGTATGAATATGTGTGCAGATGTGCATATGAAGAAAGAGAGGGAGATGAGTAAGATATTAGTGCAGTACAACTAAAATAGGACTAAAAGCCAAAATAACATTTAGAAAAAGCTATATATCTGAGCACATTACCTTTCATGGCATAAGCTGTATTTCACAGTATTTGTTTACCACATTAGGTTTTTTTCATTTGAGAAGTGAAGCCAGATAGGAAATATATATGAAGCAACACCATAACGTGAGCATTTGGTGTCATACACTTCAGTGCACACTTCTGACCAAGTGTGCAACTAGTAGTTTTGTGGGGGTTTTTTTTGAGTTTTCCAACTCAAACTTCCTCTGTTTTTTTATTATTAGGAGTAAGATGACAATTCATTACCTCTATGAATTAAGCATAATCTCAAGCTGTGTTTTTGATGCCTCATTGCCCTCAAGCATGGTAACTGGCACTTGATCTCTGGTATTTCCCTTTGCTGCTGCCTCAGGAAAGTGATACAGTCACAGCTCAAGGGTTTTCCTGCTAGATCTGAGTCTATTCCCACTCCCAGTTGAAAAAGATTGCTGAGGAGTTTAGAGAAAAATGGAGCAAGGTGTGGGACATGAGAGGATGGTTGTCTGCTCACCCCATTGTGCTGTAGGACAGCAGTGCTCTCAGCAACTGCTGCCAACTCCCTGCAGCTGCAGTGCACATGGCTCTCTTGTGATCCCTCTGCACTGTGCCGTGGGCAGCAGCTGCCAGCTGGAACATGTAGCTCAGTCTGCTTGTACTTCAAAAAGATGGAGACTCTCTGCTGCAGCTGAGCCACTGTTTTACCCCAGAAGGCAAATAGTTACCTTTGCAGCCTGAACCCTCTCTTGGTTTCTATGTTCTTCACATTGTCCCCTTCTCGTGACCACCATGTGGAGAAAAGCAATGCATGAGTGCATCTCACCCCTCAAAGTGAGGGTCAGGGAGGGGGAAGAACCTTAAGCCTCTCTAAAGTGAGGGAGCTCCCACTCCTTTCTGATCATGTGGCTGTGGGCCTTACCATTGCTGTGTGATTACAGCCTCACATTAAGCTGACAGTGCACTTCACTTCCTGAACCTTGAAATTTAGCATTCTGCAAGTATTTAGCCTCCTTGAAATGCTGACAGAAACATTTGGGTTTAAGGTATATAAGGCCAAATTCTTCTCCCCATAATTTCATTGGTTATAGTGAAATTATAACTCTGAGAAAATTGTCACGGAAAATCCTAAAATAGTACTTTAATCACTAATAACCTCTAGACATGTAGTGCTGCATGAAATAAATAAATCCCCTTTTCAACCTTCAAAGTGTGTGTCTAATAAGAAAAGTGAGAGCTTATAATGTGGTGCCATTATATTCAACTGATCTGCTTCCTTTCTGGAGCCAGAATCGCATTAACCGGCTTCAGCGCCTGCATAGGATCCTTCCTGCTTAACAGTGTTAGTAGCCCTGCAAAGCCAGTACCCAAAGAAAAAGAGAGTTGCATTCTATTCTAATTAATTTTGCTCTGAAGTGGTGGCTCAAATATATATTAGCATAATATATTTGTGTCCATTTAAAAAAAAAAAAATCTGTGGTTGTTTATTATGAAATTTTATAATTAGAATTGCTCCACAATGAAATCTCTGTAACATCTGTCTGAATCTCAGCTACCCCTGTTCAATCTCATTAAGGGCACTAGGACAACCCAGATGACTCTGATCATATAATTAGAAAGGAGTGGTGCTCATTGTCTGGTCTGTCCAGCAGAGCAGTTGCTGAGGACTGTGCACCAGAAATAATCCCATTCAAAGCGAGAGTCATTCCTCCCCTGTGACACCATGGTAGAGAGGGCTTAAGCCACTCTGAAGACAGCTTTGAGTTTAAAGTTACTGAGATGCAAACATTCAGCCCAAGGGTACGCATTTACCCCCGGTCACATTTCAGAGCAGGGATGACGTTTAGCACTAATTGGCCCCCATGTGGTGCTGTAAAGTCCATGTACTAAAATTAATGTTTCTCTGGACTTGGTAAGGCATAAACACACTTCATTGAGGCATGTGCCTAAACGGTGAGCTGGGCTTGGGAAACACGTCCAAATGGAGGTGCTGGGCAAACCTAGGTACTGAAAAAGAATAACAGTCATGTTTTAAGTAACGACCACACAGAAAAGAATTTTTCCAACATTTTTCATTCTACAAACTGGGCTTTTGATCTTTTCTTTTTGAGATCATATGCCTACTTGTCAACCAGAAATAATTTCATGATACACCTTAAGCAGCAGAGTTCATCTGTCTTTCAAGTCTCTATGAACAGAAAAAGTAGAGTGAAGTGTTTGTCTTTTGTTCTTCTCACTGGGTTTTTCTTTTTGGTGTTTTCAAAACATGGGGGGTGGAATTCTATTACATCATTTTTTGTCCATTAGTGAACATGACCTAGAGGTTAAAACATGGGGTCTGCAATGTACTGAGTTTGAGTCCCCTGCAGCAGTATCAACAATGAATTATTTCCTTGAAAAAAGAACTACATTTATGTTTATGCTTGTATTAATTTTTTACATTCTTTTCTGTGACTTTTTTGCATGGACATATTTTTTTGAGAAGATAGAAAATGAGAAGTGTGAATCTTTAGAAATAGAACCTTGTTACTTGATTGTTTTCCACATAACCATCAAAATTGGGACTTTCGTTTTCACCTCACAGCTGTAATTGTGTCTGAATTTATCTTTTCCATTAAGTTTCACTCTGGTTTGATTTGCTTCTTTTTCTCCTTTTTCTGCCTACGTGCATGCATGCTTAGACACATACACACATTCTTTGACCTGTACTCATACGTTTATGTACACACACCCACATACTACTACAGGTAAAATATAATTTCTTTTCCCAGTGCACACAGCATAGCCTAAATCATATATATGCAGTGAATCCCTGAGCTCCACAGACAGAGTGATGTTGACTAGCTTCTCCTGCAGTGAATTCACCTGTGGGTTTTTTCCCCAGAGGGTCAAACCCACAAAAGGCTGAGGCTTTACGTTTACGTTAAACAGTGCACTGCAGAATGTTCAATTTATTTTGTGTACAGGCAGTAGCAGGACCCTGGATAAAGAGAAGAAAAGCAATGGCTTTTTGTTGCATGATTTTCCTTACTCTCCTGATGGTTCCCCTTTACATTTGAAAAGCAGCAGCAGTGTTTGTTTTATTTGACACCTCACTGGAAGGGTCCACAGCACAGATTGAGTAAAGTGTGTTGCTGCAGTACTAAAGGCCTTTTTCATGTGTATGTGTGTATGATGTTGGAGGAGACAGCTACAGCTTGTTAGTGATGATGTCCCATTTACAAGTGGCTCACCAGGGCAGCAGAGAGGATTTCAGCTCTCGTTTAGGATGCTGGCACAAGATGCTCTCAGGCTATGTAGTGCTGCCCTGTTGGACAGTGCTGCTGTCATGGCTGTCCTTCCCTCATTCCTGGAGGTACTGGGAATCTCCAGGGAGCACCATCTTTGTGAGAATGAGGACTAGGACACTGCAGGGTGCAGCCTGAGTGTTAATGGGTCAGTGAGTGACAGCTGAGCCTTCCCTCTGAGGTACTGAGCTGGCTATCACTGCCAGGAGCACAAGGTCTAGACAGTGAAGTCTGCCAATTTAATTTTGTCACATGTGGCTGGGTTGTACAGACATGGCTGTTTCTAGAACTCTTTGGCAATACTAAGACTGATTCAGTCCACAATGCAACATTTAAGGATGCTAATTAGAAAATAATTGTGCTGGGTTGTACAGATTTTACCATCGTAATATATCTTAAAGGCCCCTATAGAATGGGAAAGAAGATATTTTAATGCACTTTGCATGCAAAATGAGGCACTAGATTTTGTGATTTGCAACAAAGCAGAGTACAACTGCCACCATCCAGTAAATCAGGAAGCAAAAATAGTTCTTAAGGAGTTAGTATTCTACTTTATTTGCTAATTAAAATGGGGTTTGGAACTGCTCTTCAAAATGATTGCTCTAATTAATTCGTTGCTCTTTTGCAGTTCTACCTTCTATGCCATCTGAATACAAGGCAATCCCTTGTGCTTCTCAAAAGCATGACGGCCAACAGGGCATCCTTCCCTTTCTCAGAACAGCAGGCTTTATTGCTTGTCAGTGTTTAATATAATGTTTATTCTGTACCAGGGCTAAAAAGTCATCCATATACACACTATCACAAAATTTATTTCCAATAAAATGCAAGTATAAACCCACATTTTTAATTAACATTAAATATTTGTTTAACTTAGGCAGAATTAAAAGAAAAACAGATGATCACTTTTATAAGGCCAGTGACAGATTTTAGCTTTAATTACTTTTAAAGCTTAATAAAAGATAGTGAGTATTGTAATTGCTATTCCTGGCACTGCGATATAATCTTTCATTTTGTGATTAATGGATGATATTTAAGGTAGTTCCTACAGGTGCCTTTAAAACATTGCCTGCAGTATTGGCACAACTGTGCAGAGCATCATGTATGAAAAGGGGACTAAGGGAATGAAGTGTGGAAGAATATGCACTCATTTTACATTCCTCAGAGTGCCCAAAAGTTTGAAAATTATTCAGATCAGTCAGGACACAGATTTAAGGAGGTATAATTGAAATATTGATTGCGAATATATTATCTGATAGAGGTAGCCTTGTGTTTTCTTAAACATATCCTGCTATCTGTGCATACATTTATATTATTCACAGGTTTCAGTGAAGAATTTAATACTACAAAGTCTGCTTGCAAACTGTTAGTCGGTGGCTTGTTCAATACAGGAAGATGTACGTTCTATGTATTAGAAAATTTGAATGAAAGAAGAGAAAAAGAATGGATCTGGGACTGAAGTTCACTGAAGAAAGCAATAACTAGACAACTCACTGAAAAAATAAGTATAGAAAAAAATTCTAGATGATTTCAAAACCTTTTTGATTAAATCTGCAATACTTGCACAAGTAGTAACATGATCCCACAAGTATCACTGGAGTGACCTCAACTATATTTGGAAAAGAGGTGTGAATCCCTCACGTCTTATACTATTTGGCTAGTTACACTTGCCATAGCTGACAGGAATGTTTTAAATTCTTCAGATTTTCATTGCCAGCGTATTTGGAATTAACCTCTGTTTACTTAAGGTGTGTCTAAATGACCATGATTATAGCCTGTTGTATTTTAAATAATTTAGATATTAAAGATGAATGGTCCTAAATTTAGTTTTGTGTGACTTTTTATGTCTTCAAACTTGAGCCATGCCAGGATAGTGGCATTTGGATTATATTTTGTGCAATATCTGGATCCAGAGTGCTATGAGCACTATATTAAATATTGGATAATTGAAGCAAAAATCCTTTTTTAAGGAAAATATCTCTGCCAACTCAAACTTCCAAGCTATTTCAAGTTTGTCTCTCTGTATCTATTTGGTTGATCATTAAAAAAAAGTAAATATGGAAATGGCCTCATAGTACCTGGGTACTCTCTGGTTAAGAAATTTCCATCAGAATAATATATGTTAGTAAATAATAAATCATGGAAAGGAACCAGCACTTACCTTCCTTTTCTTTCCCATCTGTCTTTTCAGCAGCAATCCAATATCAAACAAATGCTTTAAAAGTTTTCCTTCTTAAAAATGAGTAAGCAGGCTAAATGGCCCCTCCAGGTCCCATAAAACAAATCTTCTCTGGGAGCAGAGGCAGTGCTCAGCCTGTCTCCACTGCCCGGGATGTCTCTTGCAGAGTGCCTCCTCTCTGCTGGGCACATGCTGATTCTTCCTGGGACAAGGTCCTTCCTACTCTTGGGAACTACACTCCATCCATTTTCTTGTGTCATCCCCCCTCACTTTGTTCCCCTCCTCCAGACTGTCTTTTTGGCGCAGTACTAAATTCTATCTTCCCTGCTCCATCTTTTTCCTCCTAATGATTTATTAAAATAATGACCAGCATTTTCACAGCTGAGTGTTTGCAGCTTGCAAATGGTTGCAAGTACTTAGCCTTCATTTTTGTGCCTTCTAACATTGTGATTACTGCTGTAATGGTTATTTTCCCCATATCTGGAATATAGGCTTTCATACTCAAACCTCCATGATCCTATACATTTACATTTCCAGTTCCTTTGCACTTCACTCCCACTACCCAGAAGTTTTGTAGCTACGCCTTTGCAAAATGCTACTCAGACAACAACAAAATCTTTTGCATTTAATTCTGTGTTTTAAAATGTAAAAAGTAAAATTCCTCTTGGTAGCAGGAAGAGAGCAGAAAAAAGTTAATGTGTGATTTGCTTCCTAATTTCACTGAATTATTGTCATTCCTAACTACCTGTCATCTGTCTGTGCTTGTCAAAATCTGCTGATTTTATCTGTTGTCCATCCTTATTTTAATGGAAGGGCTTATTTTAATGGAGCTTTTTGGAGGTGCTTCCTGACACAGAAAGGAACTAATTCAAGTGTTTTTCTCCTACATAAGCAGCATCTACTGATATTCTACCTGGTAAAGCAAATATGTTTGTGGAAAAAGGCAAGAGTTCTAGAAGGTAAAACACAAAGTCCTACCAGTCTGAGTACTGATGAGATATCTTCTGGCAAATGTGTGAGATGGAGAGGAGTGCAGTGGGAGAGCCTGGTGGTATGGAGAGATAGCTGAAACAAGCAGATGGCTTAAAGGAAGCTGAGAAAGGCTGTTAGCACATAAAGCAGCAGACACTTGATGATGAATTGCCATTTTGAGTTGCTAGTTTTTTCTTCCTTATTTAACTAACAGTTCCAATAATGACTTATATAATAGCTTCTATGGGAAGACTTTTACATCTCCTTTCATCAGAGGCATCTTTTTTATAGGATGAAAGTACAGACTTAAAAAATCAGTAACGTCTAGTACAAGGAAAGGAAAAAACTGGGATGAGAGAAAGGTAATTATGCAAGTTGCTTCCTTTTCCTCTCATCAAAGTCATTCATTGCCCTATCAATGGAAAATAAGACCTTTGAGTCCAAAGAAGACAGTCCAAATTGCCAGGCTGCTCTGGTGTTATATTATCTGCACCTGTGCCAGGGGTAATGTATCCCAGTCCAGATTTTGTGTCCTGAACATAGGCTGTATATCACCCCTAAGCTCTTCATATCTTGCTCCTTCAGATGTCTCAGTACAGTAGGAGACCTGTCCATTACTTACCATCTGACTTTGGGCAGACCCCTTAATTTACTCTTAGCTTACATTTCCCTGTGTCTGAAATCTAGCTTACAGCTCTTAACTGACTCCAGGGCAGCACATGTGGGAGGTGGGAGCTTCACATCAAGTAATACAGTAATTATCAAGAGCACTCAAGGGTGAGACATCTTCTCAAAGCAGGACACAAAGATTGCATTTTGCCACGGAGGTGGAGGGCCAGGCAAATCTCTCCAGCAGGTCAGTCCTGTATGATCAGCCCATGGCAGGAGAGATGCTCTTTTCAAGCAGTTGTCCCCAGCAGTCTGGGCATTACATGACAGGTGTATTCATGGCAGTCACTGCTTACTTGGACAAGGGTGCACCAAGGCGTATTTCAGAAAGTTCTAGAATTTGTGCATACATGTGGCTGGGCCTGGGGACTCTTCAGGCAAGTCGTGCAAGTTGTTTGGTGTCTCCAAAGAGGAGCAAAGATACTGGTGAAGGTCTGGAGCACAAGTCCCGTGAGGAGCGGCTGAAGGAGCTGGGGGTGTTTAACCTGGAGGAAAGGGGTCTCAGTGGGACCTTATTATTCTCTACAATTACATGTGAGAGCAAGGTGGGGCTCAGTCTCTCCTCCCAAGTAACAAGCAATAGGACAATAGGAAACAGCTTCGAGTTGCACCAGGACAGGTGTAGATTGGCTGTTAGGAAGAGCTTCTTCACTGAAATGGTAATTAAGCATAGGAACAGACTGCCCAAGAAAGTGATGGAATCATCATCCCTGGAAGTGTTCAAAAATCACGTGGATGTGGTACTTGGAGACAGGGCTTAGTGAACTTGACAGTGCTGGGTTAATGGTTGGACTCAATGATCTTAGGGCTCTTTTCCAACTGTAATTGTTCTGTGATTCAATGAAAAAATCCTGGATTAGACGTGGTGAGTGTCCTTCACCAGTTACCTAAAAATGGTGTGGTTCTAGTTTATGAGTGAACAGTAAGATATCGGCGTGCCTCAAGGCAAAAGCACACGCAGCCCTTGGGAACCTGGCAGTGTATTCTTTGGTTTCCTTTTTGCTAAGTACATTGGTTTAATGTTATTCCATAACATCTATTCATTACTGCTGATGAACATAGAAATGATAATGATGATGTAGCTCCAATTTCCTACTGTACCTGTAAAATATTAGTAATTTAAATGAGGCCATGCAAACTATAAAATTACAGCATCACACACTCTCATTGCAGTATGATTGGATTGCCTCTCTAAATGGTTCATCATCAATCCCAATAGAGGTAAAGTGTGGGTCTAACTGTTGTCTTGAATCCAATAGTTTAATTTTATTACCTCAGCAGCAGCTGTTTAAGTGCCCCTTCCTCTGCCACTCAGTGCTGTGATACGCCTTTTCCATAAAGGAAGTTCATCAAACCTGCCAGGATTCAGCTCCAGCCCACTGCAAGGCGTACGCTCAGGTTTAGAACTACAAAGATTTTTCAGAGGGACATGAGTAAGGGAGGTGTGAATGTCCCTATTTTCCCTGAACTTAATTAAAATTCAACAAAAAAAATAATAATATTAGAATCATAGAATAACCTGAGTTGGAAGAGACCCACAAAGATATTCACTACTGGGAATATTCACCAATAGTTCTCAAGTTATCCAACCATCCACAGGCCATTACATTCATGAAGGAAAAAGTGCCAGGGTCAGAGAAATCCAGAAATACAAGAACACTCTGGAAGTCTTCTAAAAGTATCTAGGCACTAATGAACCCTAAGTGAAGAACTTTCTGTTCTAGATGGTTGGTAACTGCCAGGAAATTCCTGGAGTGGACATCATTACTGATAAATCAAGAAAATATTTAAGAAAAAATCAATGAGGCATTTAATGTAGTCAAATTTCAAACTGAAGGACAAAAATGGAAATGGAAATACATGTTATCAGGACCAGAGTTCCATTCAGTTAATATTTTTAACAGATTAATTTTACCAGTAGGCAGGAACAGATTCTATCTGATACTCTGAGAATATAAGTGTCATAACTTCTAATTATTGTAATTCTTGTTCCAATTTCAGTACATTATTTGAAGTAAAAAACAGTGCCAATGCCTTAAATGGGGAAAAAAGCCACATAGGGAAATTGAAGCTGATCAAAACAAAGGTAAAAAGTGCAAATTACTTTGCAGTCTTTTAATACAGTTTTTGAAAGTGCTTATATAACTCATAGTCAAGAAAAACTCCTTTTTTCTCACTTTAAATATTTTTTTCTTAGTAGAAAATTTACATTTACTTTGATTTAAAATCCACTTCACTATGCTGGCTGGGGATTTGTAAGCATGCATCCTATGGATATATTTCTTTGTAATTTCTGGGCCTGAGTTGATGCAGAATGAAAAATTGCTTCCTTTCTCTTTCATACCAGTTGCAATGAAAAAGCTACTGCTTGCTATGGACTCATGACAAGCACTCTGGAAAGAAGGGAAGCGCAAGGAATATTTCATGGGATGCTTAAGCTTTTTCTGGCCACCCACCTTGGAATGCAACTCTGACGCTGTAGTGCAGAATTTCAAGTTTTAAATGCCCTACTGTCCTACCTAAGAGGAATTTTAGAGGCATTTTAGTGCATGTCAGGAATATTTTAAAGAAGGAAAGTCTCATTTAAATGGAAATGGATGGCAGTCTTATATCCCACTTGACAGAGCAGCTTTAACTGTACACCTTTTGATTGTGTGCAAAAATGAAAGATCTTTATAGATTTATTCTTGTGTATTATTTCCCAGCTAACCTAATTTACGAGAACATTGATAATTTATTGTTCAAGTGCATATGAAATGCCAGTAATACACTGCCAGAATGGTTCCCAGAAAATGTATTTTTGCTTTGTTTTCTAAAGCTAAAATATTAATATTCCATGAGACTAAAATAAAACGTTATCATTTTGTTTTCAAGAGATTTTCACAAAGATTTTATGCCACAAGGAGAATAAATAGAAATATTCCCACTACTGCTACTGTACATTTTTATTGTACTCTTCCATTGGTTTTCATTTTTCAGTCTGGAGTTTTGCGACCTGGATGGCAGTGGTTATGCTGATGAGGTTGTTCAGCTAATTAATATATAATGAAATAATAGCTAGATTTATCTCTGCACTTCCATACTAATGCCCTGTAACAAGGGCTGTTTATAAATAAGCATTCATGCTGAAAAAAATAGTTCTGTGAACACAAGTTATTTCAGGGAGAAAATAAACTAATGCATCAAGGTTGGTGAAAAACAAACCCAACAAAGATTTTGGTGTGAATATAAACTTTCATCCTGACAGATTTTATCATTGTCCTTTAGACAAGTGTGAAACAGCACCTCTGGAAAATCCACAAAAACAACTGTTTATAGAAAATCCTATTAAACACTTCTCTCTGTGGCTTCTTCCAGGGGCCAATAAATTTATATCTGCACTTGAGACAAAGTCTCATAAATTGAATTTTAAGGTCTCTGGTTAGCATTGCACACATCCACCCTGTTTAGCAGCCTTTAAATGTGTGCTTTAAGACAATGATTAGAAAATACCAATATTGCTGGCATGAAAATAATTGACACTTAAAATAATTTGCTAAATAAGCATGCCACTGAATTGGGACATTTAGCATATGCTAATATAAATATTTGAGACTTTTCTAGGCAAATATCAAAGCACAGGACTTTCTCCCTGTAATTAAGTAATTATTTTACTCTATTTACTTGTAATTTTAATGGAGGAGGGGATGTTTGTTACATTTTGTAATCATGACATGATTTTTATGAAGTGTATCCAGTACTAAAAAATACTCCAAATAATTTTGAAAATTTAGCAAAATGTAGCAAAACTATCAGAAGATATTCACTATAAATGTCAGTATTATTAAGTTCATGGCTTCTTATTTTCTGGCCTTACTGAAGTCTTTGGTGACGTATTATATTTTTTCCTTTTCCCTATTTCTTTGACACACAAAAAAAGCATTTTCTTAAGCATCTGGATTTTTAAATTCTTATGGTTTTTGGTGGGGTTTTTTTGTTTTTGTTCCTTTTTGTTTTGGTTTGGTTTGTTTTTTTTGTTTGTTTGTTTTTTTTTACAAGATGTATTTTCTGTGAATGTTCTTTCCAGAAATTTAACATTCAGGAAAAAGAAAACTGTAGAGCAAGGAGTGATGCTTGGGGTTGTTTTATCAAATCTCTAGCACATAAATTAATTTATTAAGAAAATATTTTCCCAGATTCATATTACTCACTAAATGGAACTAAAGCTCTTTCAGGCTTGATTTTCAATGGGGTTTCATTGTGTTCACTCGAATCATGTCTCAATTTTATTGTTCAGTCCACAAAATCTCTAGTCTCGTCTCCATTATTGTACAACACAGGGACAACCACTTCTCTCTTTCTACAAACCTACTAATTATTAAGAGCTTAATCTGATTTCAAAAACGAATTTTAGCTTCATGAGATGCTACATGGGTAAATCTTTATTATAGATATAAATCTGTGGTTAAAAAGGGGAATTTTAAACCTGCTGTTTCTATTATTCTTTCTTAACATCTACTAAATATGTTATTTTTCCAAATTGTGCCTTCTGCCTAGGATTATTTTTTTCATGGTTTATTTGGGAGATTTTATTCATAGACATCTCTTAGATCACAGCAAAAGTAAATCTTGAAGGGACTGTATGAAAATCATTGAAAACATATCCATATCTGTTTTCCACATTTTACTCCACTTGGCACAGGAAGTACATGGCCTACATGTAGTGATCAGAATAGCTGAAAAAACAAGAACTACAGAAATTCCCTGAGTCAGCAGAGCATTTTATTAGAATAATGCAAGAAAATCTAGCACTTGTCTTTAGTGAGTTCCTAAATAAGCTTTAATATAATTTTTTATGAAATATAGGCTGGTTTGATAGCCAGCATCATGCCATCATTGGATTAGCAACTATCCATTTTCCTAAATTAGGAGCAGTTAGGAAATAAATTATTAACAGATGTTATAGAGCAGGAAAAATATTTTGTGAACTTTTAAAAAGTTTTATTTATTTCACAACTAGTAGTAAATTATCCCACCATGCAACTAAGTCCCACACATTGTGATTCTTCTTTCTCAATAAAATTTGTAAATGGGTACCAGGGAGTCTCATCCTGGTTTTGTATGAGAAGTAGATGTAAACTAGGTTTGGATAGTTTTAAATACTTCTACTATATCTAAACCAAACTATTTCATCTTTCTAACAGATTTACTTCTTGTAGCATACTTGTTACATTACAAATAATAATGAAACCATCTACATCACCATATTATTTTTGTCTTTTTCTTAAGGCAGAATTTAGTGTGTCCATAAGATTTTTCAGTATTATTTGAATGTAAGAGCTTATGATAAAGGTTATGCCAAAAGTTCTTACCCCAAATGCCATTTCAGTTTCTTTTCACCTCGTTTGAGTGTTCTTTCACACCCATAATTTTGTGCTTTCCCACTTGGCCATCTCCAGTGTAAATTATTTATGCATTTTTTCAGAGCCCTTGAAACCAGGACTGCATAACTGCTGTCCTCTATTTTATATTTAGGTTTGTTGCCACTTCCATTTCATTGTAATGCATTTTGTCAAAAGAAAAACAAGGATGATCTTATTAATTAAAATGGAATTTTGGATAACTTTAAGGTGATGGCAAAGGGATAAGAACCAGGACATGGAGTGTAAAGGCTGGTATGTTTTACTGGGCTTGTCATATTGGACTCAAGCTTGGTGATACAATGAGCATACTTACTAAGCTACTGTCTCAGTTGTAGGTTCATAATGCCTTATTTTTGTCAGAAAAATATTGTGTCCTATAATTAAAAATAAGATTTTTGTTTCCACACAGTTTCCCCGGTAAGGTTATACTCTTTTCTGCCTATTGCACCTTTAAATATAACAGCTCCCTCATCTCTGCTGTTGAGACAGCAGAGTTCTTCAGTCTCTTAATTTCTTTTAAAAAGCACTTTAAAAAACATTAATATCTCTAATAATGCCCTTGCTCAGTGCACAAGGGAGCTGCTGAAGCCTATTCAGTGAGCTGCTGCAGTGAGTAACAGTTCATAGGAAAGGACCTGTGTACTTTATGATTAAGAAAAATCATCTGGCTCAGAGAGAATTTCAAAAGCATAAGGAGCAAGTTAATTGCTGACAGGATGCAGAGGGTGCCACCAGGTCACAGTATTAATTCAGTACTGCTGGATGCCTTAGTTTCCTCTCTTGTGGTGGAATTGCTCTCCTTTTGCTTTAGGACACCAGAACAGCCTTAGGCTGAGGTTTTGGTCAGGAGCTGGTTCACTGATTGCACAGCCCCTAAGTGGCCAGTGATGCCTTTCTGGTGGCTGTAGAGCCCTTCATAAACTCCCAGCTCTGGACATCCATGGTGCCTGTGCCAAGGGACTGCAGTGAGAGGGAGAAAGCTAGAGGGTATAAAAATGTGTATTCTTTATCTGTGCTTTCAATTGTTTTTGAATTTCAAAGCTAAAATTGAAAAAAAAATTAACATCTTCTTTTAAGGTAAAAACCTTAGCTTTCGCTATTATAATATTTGGTCTGTAGAAAGAAGAGCAATGCCAGGCTATGAAAATCTTGGTTATTGTTGTTGTGCTTCCTTTTTCTTCAGAATTTCCTTTCTAGAGAGAAGCTAGGAAGTTTCAGTGCCTGTCAGCTGAAGTCTCTAAGGAGTCTCAGCTTGGTCCAGATGGCCAAGATTTCACCAAACCCTGAGAAATGACCAGGCAGCTTCTGGGTGAAACAAAAGCCAGGATAGCCTATACTGCCTTGCTGGGCAGTTCCAATGGAGTGGAGACTACTAGAGGTCTTTCCATGGAGTGTGTTGAAACCAAAACATGCTGGTCGTGATGGCTATCCAGGGCAATTGTGGAAGCCCTCAGAAATGAGTTTTCAGAATCTGCACATTCTGTGTGAGGTTTCTGAGGGTTTTCAGCATTTTATCATCTCTTAAAATGAGAAAAAAAGTAAGAGGAATTTTTGTCTAATGTTTTAGAGATTATATTTTACCCTGTCAGAATAATTATGGAGGAACGGGTGTGGCAATACTTACAGCTCATTGGCTTTATTTTTGGGTGAATACCTGAATATAATGTTCTGAGAGGCAGAGTGGCTTGTGTCAACAGTAGCCAATAGCACCATTTTGCATGTACAGTATTAAATTCCAGCAAAAGAAGTGGGAACATGGGCAGCACGACTGCATGCATTCCTGACACAGGAGATCCTGACATTCAGCTGCTTATAACTGCCTGGAGGCTCAAATTATTCTTGTGAACTTTGAGGAACTGACCGGGTAAGGGAATTTTTTTTATCTTCCTTTCCTTCTTTTGATTTCTTTTGAATGGATTTGTTTGCTGTTACCTGGTCCTTCCTGGACACTTACATTCTAGAACAGTAATACTTTTATTCTTTAGTTACATTATAAAAGTTAGAAAAGAATTGGGGATCTTATTTCATATTTGGAGGTTGAGTCCATATGTATATTTTTTCCAGCTTCAGACATGCAACATTCAAGAATTCACTGTGATTATTGGTTTTAAAAGAAGAT
The DNA here is from genome assembly GCA_013397295.1 of Polioptila caerulea. Lineage (NCBI taxonomy): Eukaryota > Metazoa > Chordata > Aves > Passeriformes > Certhiidae > Polioptila > Polioptila caerulea. Next base: position 91,770 of record VYXF01008561.1, read on the forward strand.
TTAAAAAAAAAACCTCTATGAATAATAGATTCTTGGAGTGATCATTCATATATCCATCACATTTCATCATCTTGCAACAATTTTTCATAGTTGACAAAAGACATAACTGACAATGGAAGAGCTTTCATTACAGTGATAGTAGTATACAGTGTTAGTATTCCAAGAAATTACATATTAGAAAAATCTACATTTGCAGACTGCTTTACAAAAAATCCATAACACCCATGAAAATGAGGAAATTCAAAGTTAAGACCCAATATGGGGATTTCTAAAATAAGCATAACTTCGGGGAAACCACTGCATTGTTGTGTTTTTTTTCAGCTGTTACAAGCCTTTCTTATTACATACTCCATTTCTAATCCTGACTGCTTATCTGTGCCCGTTCCCCTTTTCAGAAATAAACCTATCCAAAATTACTCCTGAGAACTAACAGTGCAGATGTCTAAACTAACACTTTTAATACAATGAAAATGAAATGAAATAAGCAGTGCCTTAGAAGTGATCAACCTAAAATGTCTTCTAAAGATTCTTATCTTAAAAATAAATTTAAATATTGTTATTTATTCCTGGTCAGTAGCACTGCACTTCTGTAACTGCATAAAACACAAGTATTTTCAGTTACATAGTGAACCTGACTCTGATTCTGTTCTACATTTGAAGCTCACTTTGGAGTGACTTGTATATACAAAACACAGAGCACATGCAGACCTGGGTCAAAAAAAACCTTAAATTCTGGCATTCAATAATAACAGCCTGTTTCACTACCTTTGCTATTTTATCTTCCCTACCTGATCAACTTGTTTATCACTTGTCAGTTACTAATTCTCCTTTTATTTCACTGCAATACTTACTATTTTCTGAAAGATTAGACTGCAGATATATTTTGCAAAAGTATAGCTTTTAGAAAAATATTTTACAATTATTAACCTGAATTTGTGACACTGACTTTAGAAGAAAACCGACATGAATGAAACAAAATACTTTCTTATCATAACTGTCACTATTATCCTGTTATGGTACCTCAGCCTTATGAATTTAAATCAGTGAGAAAACAAAACAAAGTGAACTGTAGCTTGGTCTCCCTTCCAACTTTAATTTTGCCTTATGAATTGACTGTGTGCCAGCTAAAACACCTTGCATTTATTTAAATACATTTCAGGTTTTCTCATCCACAGATTTTATTTTTCTTTAATACCAGGAGTTGTAAGAAGGATCACATCTCTAATGTTTGACCTCCATTAGCTGCAATAATATAGACCACACACTTATCAAAACTGTCTGGTTTACTAAAATTCCCTCTTTAACTTGTGCAAAGAGGGTTATTCCGACTTTTTAGTGGTAGTTTTGTGTTTGCTTGACTATTCCTCAACAAGTAAGTGAAGTTTGCTCTTGTAGTAATTAGAGAAAAGGAGAAATATCCTGCTTCTTTATCAACATATTCCATTTATGTATATATATGTATATAAAACACAGTGCAAAACTTGCAGTTATTTTTCATATAGTCCAAAAGCAAATACATTTTAAGGGGCAAAAGAACGGTAGAGCCTCAGGCAGTGAGCAAAGTAAACATCAGGTGAAAGACAAAAGCCTGGAAGAATTGATTATGCCACTTGGCTGCTCTCCTGAGGAAGATAAAAGAGGCCAGGACATGCTCTGCTACTCCCTGCATGTAGAAGTCAGGCTTGGAAACAATACTCTGACATCTCTGCCATGCAGATATCTTCAGCAGGCAAGGCTGCTGATTTAACTACTCACATTTTGTATTTTTTGTAGCCACTGATTGACAGCTACAGAAGATATTCTACCAGCTTGATCTTTGTGTACTGGCTTTAATGAAAAATAAAGAATTAGGATAGGAAAGGGATGAAATTGAAAAGATAAAGTGATTAAATAAAAGATTAGGATTCCTGAAGGCTCTATATTCTGCCAAGATAATGCAAGAAGAACTTGAGCTGAAGTGTTGAGTGGTACACACACAGCCAAGGACACTGGAGACTGTACAAACTTCTGCTGCTCAAAGCCTGCTGGGAAATGCAATTCCTTAAGAACAGTGCTTTAGTGATCCTCAGGCTTTGAGCAGCTGAGTTACAAACATGGTGTAACCTATTGTGCTGTAATGCCTCCAAGTCAGAATATCAGAGGACAGTATCTATTTATGTTCCATTCCCTATAAACATAATGTCAGTTAAAACTCACATCACTGGGTTTTGTGCTAGATCAAACAGCAAGTGCCATGTCTTGTTTTGCTGATACAAAAATCTTAATCATAGTCATTACCTGAGGAATGAAGAACCTGAGCTCTATGAGATGTGAGTTCACCCTTCAGTATGCATAAAAGGAGAAGCTGCATTGTAATTTCCAGAAGTTTCTGGTCCATAATGATCCCAGAAAATTGTTCAGTCCCTGAAGGCTATAATTTAAAATTCTAGTTATTTGAACTAAGACTATAAGAAGAGGATAGCAGAGGTAATTTAGTTATTATTTTCTATGCTGGGAACCCCAGTTGATACTGCATCCTAATAACCTGTGATCCATGCACCAGACAGACCTTGTCTGTGGAAGAGGTTCTCTTGTTTTGGTCATTTGAGCTACTGTAAAATTTTCCTACAAGAAAACTACTCTGTCCAGAATTTCTACTGCCGAGCAGGAAGAGGGTTCACAAGAGGTCTTATTACTGCAGTTCTAGACAAAGGCAAGGACACGTCTGCTGTGTGATCAACAGTACCAAGCCGAGCTGCCTGTGGGCTCTGTCCCAAGGAGCTGCCTGAGTTTCTCCTGCAGCCGAGGGGCGTGTGACACAAACACTGACTCTGAAGGGTGCAGTGAGCGCTGGGTCAGAACCTCTGCGGCAGCTGCTTTGGGTTCCTTCGGCTCTGAGCTTCCACACTTCCATACTTCAGAAAGTAGAGGTTCCTGAAATGAATATGAAGCACCAAGTTGCACATAGCAAGAAAATATTGGAAGGGCTATGTATTCTGGGCAGGCAAAATAAAATAGAAGGACAAAGACATTTTAGATACAAAGTCTACCTCAAGCTGTGTCCCTGTAGGGCCTCATTTCCTTGACTGGGAGCCAGGCTCTCCGACGGCAGCATGAGGATCTGTATATGAGGAACCTGGCTGTGACAGCTTCAAAAATAAAAGCCAGTAACAAAATGGAAGAGCTTTGAGATAAATCTCCAAGCCTTGATACCCCTGTTCTTAGAGAATGATGATCTATCTGTCGCTCTTATCCTTGCCTTTTACTTTTCTGGATAAGTGAGATACAAGGATCCAGGCTCCCTACAGGAGATATTATGGTTATTTGTAGGCTCTGAAAGGCAGGTCTGTGGAATTACATTCACAGAGATCATTCTGCCTACAGCCCATGCCAACGTTGTTCCTCATGACTTCTGTCACCTGCTATTCCTTACGCTAGGTGAGCTCTCCAGATCCTCCTGACTGGAGTAGAAATCTGTGCACCAATCTATTGAAGGAAACTCACTTAGTTGTCAGAAAATAAGTTCAAGATTAAGCTGTTCCAAAGTCCTCCATTTCTTTGCTCTGCTTTTGAGAAAAGGAAAACAACAATACTGTTCTGTTTCAGTATATTTCATGTCACCAGTTTGCCAAAAAGAAAGGAAGAGTTTTATAGTTTTGCCACTCACTCTTCTGAATACACTTGAGAGGTACACCCTAAATCTGTAAAAATAGCATGTCACATGAACAAGGTATTCAGGCACATGCAGCAAAACATAAGTGCACATAAACTCTATTTCTTGCATTCAAAATGGAGAAACAATAAAGCTTATAAAATAGAAGTTATGATCCGTGCACAGGTAAGGAAATTACAAAACACAGTGAGTTTAAAACAAACTCATGAAAAATTGCTCTGAGGGAGAAAGACTGTATCAGCTAAGCTGCCTGTTAAAAATGTAAGTGAAAGTAAAAGATGAAAAATGTGAAATGGTCATTATATAGAATAGTTGCTGGGAACCAAATGATAGGAAAGGAATAAGAAATGAAGAGGAGACTCAAAAAAAAAATAGAGAAAAGGGAACAAAAATAAGATGTCTGCAATTGTGGAATTAGGAGAAAGAGTACTTTAGTTATAAAAATAGTGTATTTTAATCCAGAGATAATTTACATGACATGAATTAAAGTCTGCAGTTCTGAACTCAACACAACACCAACAGGAGTAGCCTTGCTGCTGCCTTGCAGACACTCGTAATGTGGAATCTAACCACCAAAAGACATAAGCAAGAGCACAGTGCCTAGCCAGGAACTGTGACCATGGGCACAGGAGCACACATCTCTGCTCAAGGTCTTTGATATGTGTTCCTCCTACAGGGGAGGACTTTAATGTTAAACTTGTCCTCCAAAGAGTTACTCTATGTTAGGAACGTTTTAAAGACAAAGGGTGCTATAGAAAGGTGACTGGTGACCTTGCATTGAATTTAATCTGTTAGAACAGAATTATTTTAGCTGGCATTCATCTTACTGAGAGAATTATTTCTTGGCACTCATTACTGTAGCAAAGGAACACATAATGAACATTAATAGAATGTTTTCATCATCATAAGCCTTATGTGAGCTAAGAATTAGCCCCTTTTGCAGGTGGTGAACTAAGCCAAATCCTTCAACATGATGAATGTGTCCTACATAGTGTTGCATGGCCCTAACTCCCATTGGAATTGCAGAGCAATGAATGCCTTAGAGAAAGCTTTCAGACATCTGAGCACTTTGTTTAAGTGATTTGCTAAAAGTTCTACATACATAACATTCCTTATTCTCAATTACACTAAAACCATGTTACATTAACTGGGCAGGAGGCCAGCAAACACAATGTGGACCCTACAATACCAACCTAGTGTCTTAACAACAGGATCATTCTTTCCCCTTAAAACAGGGGAAAAAAAATTCCAGAATTTTTTGAAAAAATGGCATAAATGGCAGTCTGTCAATGAGGGCAAATGGACAAAAGCAGGGAAGTGGTGAGTGGGGTGTGTGTGTGCTTGTGTGCATAAGGAAGCAATAAAAGACATGAGTGGCAAGATGGAGAGGCTGTAGAGAAGGTCAGTAAAAGTAGAAAATGAGGAGAGACAATATGAGGAGCAGTACTGGTAGTACATGCAGAGGAGGTCGTTACAGCAGTGAGAACCAACACAGCAAATAGTAAGACATGAATAAACGTATTGCACGTATTTTTAATGGACAAATCTTTAGTACTCAGTGTGTCATTTGTATCCAGGCACAGGTAAAGCTCTGGGGAAAGAAGTTATATGTACCTTAGAATACCACCATAACTATAATGTGATTTATACCAAATGGTAGTTTGGGGGTTATGTTTACTGTTAATTGTCCATTATGACTCATGTATTTTCTCCTTCCCATGTTACAGTGTTTATCTTGATCACCTAATTATTACAAATTAGGCTATACTTCATTGCATTGATCTAGCAGTACTGTAACCATTGTGCTTTTTTTTAATTTATTGTTAACTTCACAGAATTAGCCTTCAGGTTTTCCTAAGTCCTATATAACAGCTTCTAGAAACTTCTTGAGGGGATACTTGTCAAAAGGATTTCAAAGGCTTGGGAATTAACACAGTAAAATCAAAGGGCCTTAGGCAGAGGCTTTGATCTTGCAGTTTTGTGTCCTACCACCTTTCCCACTCTTTTTGATCCCTCCTAATTTTGCTGAAGTTAACTACTGCCCAAAATGCAAAGCAAAGTTTGTCTAAGAGGGAACATGTTTATCCTGTGGTGTCATTTATTACACTAGATGCTGTTTCAGAGAATTCTTTTCACCTGCCAGGTCCCACTCTTCAGTGGTGGATATACCTCTGCAGGAAGGGAAGATGCGCTATATAGACAAAGGCATAGCCACATGCCTAATGATTAAAAAAAGGCACATTTTCTTGAGAAAGGTAATGTGCTTTACCAAAACATCTCATACTGCTACTCTCCCACAAGTTGTTCATCAAGTATGTAAAGTTCTTCTAAATAATTTCTGAACATTTACTACAATATTATAAAAAAATACTACAGTATTTCTAGAAGAGTAGAAGGCGACACAGGAACATATTGACCCAATTGCTCCTGTAAAATTTCCCAACTTAAGTTATCTATTATGTCTCTGGCTGAAGAGAATACTGATGCCTAATACTTTCACCTTGTGTTTGATACACAGTGACAAGGGACTTCTGTTATACAGCAGACTCTCTTCAAAGACAGAGCTTCCAAAATGATCCTCAATGATTTGCTGCATCAGATTTTCTGGCAAAAGGGATTTGTGGTCTGATCAAGCAAATGTCAAGAGCTGTTCCTAACCTGGTGCTCACATTTCCCTTTCTAAGGGGAGAAATGCTGAACCTCAACTCCTCCAGGTCGACCACAAGAGAAGTGATAAAGAGCCAACTGTCCATTATTGGGGGAGAAGGGTGAGCTGATAAACATAGATCACTCACTGGGAATAGCAGCCAACCTGTCATCCAGTCTATTAACTCCACGGTCACTCACCATAACTTTTACTCTACATTGACCACAGGCTATGTATTTTCAATGAGAGAAATATATTTGTCAAAATACCAGCTTTCACTGTTAAAAATACCATTCTGGTATTTTGGGTGTCACCTTTGGAGGGACTGGTCGCTTGCTGAAAGTGTATTGCAAATGCCACCCCAAAGTGATGTGTCTTGTGAAATAGCCACACCTGTCTACTGTTTTTGTACAGCAGGAAAGCAGTAAAACATCTTTTAAATAATCTTACTTTAGGTTTAAGTTCAGTGCTGCAGAAAGCTGTCATGACTGTGATTTTGATTTCAGAGTCTTAGAGAAAAGGAAAACTGCCTTTATTCCTGTTATAATGGAAGTGGATCCTTTCTGTGGTTACTGCACAGAGAGCCTTGATGTTTTAGGGTGGAACTGTGGGATATTATTCACTGTTTACTCTTGGGAAACCACTCACACACAGCATAAATATAATTTGAGTTTAAAGAAAAACAAACACACACACAAAGATTAACTTAGGTCCTGTAGAGAATATTGATACGTAGTAAATTGGTAGAATTTGATCTCTTATGTGTTCATCCTCCCCTGTGCATTTGGTTTTATTCCCCATGTCCTTTGAGCTGTCTGTTATTTTAGCATAGAGCCAGCTATCAGAATACTATAAAAACATTACAGTGCCTCACACCAAGGAAAGCACAGGAGCACACAAATGATTGATATAGATTTGGGCACATTCAAGACTAAGTGTCGCAAGAACAGTAAGGCTTCTGGCAAATTAGTTTGACTCTCACAAAATAGAGTTTTTATTGGATAATACGAGTAGAATGTTTTTTAAGACAGCAATAGCCAAGATTGCAGTGCAAGGACATGAAGACAAAGCTGTGAAGGAGGTTGTGTGTGACCAGCTATAAGAATTCAAAGTGAGATTGGCAAAGCAATCATATCATGCCTGTGAAAATCTATGAGCATGTTTCTGAATACTGGAATGTAAGGAACAAAAAAGAAGGCAGGGCAGTGATTCAGTTTCTCTAGGAAATTATATACATTATTTTTAAATTCTATACAGTGGAACAGGTGCAAAAGCAAGGAATTAAACAATATAAATAGGGCCACCTATAGCCTACAGGCCTGCTTACACCCATATGGAAAATTTTCAGCCATAGCATTTATTTGTTATTGAGTGCGTTGTACTGCTGATGTCATCAGATTATTGAGCTCTTCCCAGCCGAAGTTGGTTGAATAAAAAGAAATCCTTAGAAAATTTAATGAAATCCATAGTTCCTATACATTTCAATTGTATTTGTTTATTAGCTGGTGTTATTGGCATAAGGTCAAATATTCAACCCACTCCTGTTATCGTTTTTTATCTTTAAGAGCCTACAGACATTAATAGTCATTACTTAATTGGAATTTGCCTTCAAGTACATTTAACAAAACATCAAGTATGAGAAACTAACAGCTTGCAAGAAATTTGTGGTATGCATTTTTTTGGACTGTGTATGTTTTCCTAATAATATTTTCTTTTGTTATTACTGTGTCACACTCCCAAGGGCAAGAGTCTTAATGTTAAAAAGTTCTGTTACCTTCCCGCAGTCATTTTAAGAACATGAATCATGAGAAAACTCCAATATTCTAAAACATAAAACAAGAATAAACAAACATTATTAGGTACATTCCATACCTAATATTCCCAGCAGTTTACATAAAAATTAGGCTGATTCCCTTGCCATGCTATCAAGGTTGGATTGTCAACTCCCATGTGAAAGAAGAAGCAGGTAGATATTACAAATCAAAAGGAGATGCATAGACAAAAAACCACAGGAATGAACATGAAGTGTATTTCTCATCTTCTTCATGTCACAATCCCTGACGTTGACTGGCGACTTAGTAAACAGATATTGAAATTTGTAATTTCCAGTGTCTTTCTCAGTGACCAAAGAGAAGTAACTTTTTCCACTAAAATCACGTTATTCTTTCAATGACTGAATTTACATTTCTAAATGCAAAATACTGCTTATAAGTTGACTTAATATAATTCAGCAGACTAATTATGGAGAAGATATCCAACGAAATAAACTAAATTAATGCCAAGTCTTAAAACTGGGGAGAAATGTTTTGCCTACATATTTAATTCTATAGTGAGTTTGGCTTTGGGCGGTAAAAGAAGCATATCTTATAAAGCTGATCAGCTTTACAGGAAAAAGATCCCATCCTGAGAACACATGTCCAACAGGAAATAACTTGCAAACTTTATTGCTTTTATTGATGGACTTTATAAGCACAGTTAGTTAAACGAATGAAGGATATCACAGCATCTGATGAAGAGGTTAGAAGAGTTAAAATACACACCTCGTGAAAATTTGCTTTACCATACACTACTTTTCCTATACATTATGTAAGAAAAATATCTCCAAGCCTAGCTTTATTATGAAGCCATGAGGTAAAAGAAGCCCTAGAAAGTCAAATGTTTATTTCTCTGGCAAGGATAACACCTTCACAGCTGCTGAAGCAGACTCTGTACTCGTACAAACTCGCATTCTTTACTTCTTGATAAATGTGCTACAATGTATTTTTACAATACGGTGTTTAGAACGGAAATAATGTGCGAATTCATCCTTTTGTCTCTCTCCAGTGGTACTCTTTGTACTAATACAAAGGAAGGGTGTAAATCAGGTTTAGTCAGAAACCCTGGCTGCAGATCTAATTACTCAAGTATAGGTCTTCATGGTTCACAATTATTTTTTGCAGAAATTGAGCACTGGAATGTTTTATTTTGTTATGTGGACTAGATTACCTATGGATAGGTCTCATACTATTATAGAAGAAGTATCAGTACTTAAGAACATATTCCTGAAATAAGAAGAGCCAAATTGTTGCCATCACAGGCCTGTTTAGCCGTACATCTTGGCTATTCCATTAGTGCTCCCAATCTGGCTTGGTTTCTTGCACTTGTTCTTCCCTTTTCCCTTCCATGAGGGGCTTCAGTTCTTTCACTTACACCGGCAGAACAGCTGCTCCGACACAGCTTTTTCTTTTTTGTTATTTTTTAATTGTTTCTTTCATGTGTCTCATTAGTGGTGTGGACACAAGAACAGTTGAATCAGTAGGACTGAGGGAATGGCAAGAGCAAGAATTAAGAACACAGAGCATTGCAGAGGCAGAGTTCTCTTAAACTGGTTCTCAACTGGCCACCTCTGGTCCTCAGTTCTCATTTTCTCTTTGGAGAAGCAATTTATGGCAATAATACCACTGTTCCTCACCCAAACTCAGTTACAGGGAGGAACGAACAACAGAATAATGGCTTGAGGATTCAGGCTCCTGAGGTTACAAATCCCTGAAAACTAATTAAAGACTGGTATTACGTAACCATCACTCTTGGAGTTAAAGGGAATAAGTTAAGTTAAAAAACACTCTCCAATATTTAGTTATTAGCTCATAAGTTTAAAACACATCAGAATTGCAGAATCAATATGGGCAAATGGCAAGGAAGTGAGGGGCACAGCTGAACTGCCAAAAATTTCACCTTTCCCTACTTGAGGGATGACACAGTCTAGAATGAAGAGATTTTACTTTTCAACTATGTGCCTGCAAATAATTTTGTCTCTAATAATGTACTTAAGAAATTGCTGCATAAAATGTGTCCCAAAACCCCATAGTTTGGCTGAAATCTACCGCTGTGTAATGGTGTGGAAGAAGATGGGAGAGAAAAGCTCTGTTTTTGCTCTCTTTGTTCTGCATTTGTATGGGGATGAAGTAGGCTGCACTGCAGAACAGTAGCTTTGTCACAGAAGATATCTCAGCTGATAAAAAGAAATAACCTTGCCACCTTCTGTATTCTTTGCTGAAGTTAACATTATATCATTATGCTTCTGGTATTTTACAGTGAAACACTAAGTCAAACTAACATTTCTTTTGTCTTTTTAGTTTTTGTCCTCATCATCAGAGCCTTGACCTCTAGGCATAATGTGAGCATTGAATTAGATGTCTGCTCTCTCTGGATCTTAGATAGTTGCACCTTAACTAGAGACTTCAGCTCAGGAGTGCAACCCTGTTCTTGCTAACACTGGTGTAAAGTAGGGATCATTACAATACAGTCGGTGGAATTATTCTGATAGAAGATGGGGGTAAATGGGGCTCTGGATTGTCCACAGACTTTCAGAAAATTGGAAAAGATGTTGCAGTATGTCCTCCAATTACTATTAACAAAAGTGCTCTTCCCCATATAGCCATTTTTCTCAAAGTGCCGATTTCTTTCGAGCTCCGCTTCCCATTAAGACTTCCCCTAGATGAGGGCAAAAGAGAGTGGTGCTCACTTTCATCAGCCAAGCAGTATTGGAAGACTGGCCTTGCTATTACTATGCACTTACAAGCAGCTCAGAAGCAATTGCAACGCTCTTGGTTGCCTAATTTGAAACTCTGAAAAATAAAGAAAAGGGTTTTTATGGCTCAGTTCAGGAAGAGAATAGCCTGTGCAGCAGCATTTAAAATTTTCAAGTGATTTTTAGAACAATCTTGGTAAGAATTTTTCCCTCTCTTCTCTTTTCCAGCATCTGGTGTGTTTCTCCTGTGAGAAATCATGACAAAATATACCTTAGAGATAAAGTAAGAACTGTGAAAAAAGGGTTTGCCTTTATTGTTATTAACATGCCCAGATTTTACAGCAAAAAGCACACCTGGTCTTGGTAGACAGGTAAAGGGGAATATTCAGCTATGTAGAAAGGAAACCATACTGCAAACTGACTTGTGAGCTTTGAACAGTGATCCTAGCTTGGCTGAAAAATTGAATAACAAAATTCTGCACTGAGATCTCTTGGTGAACTAATGAGTGAAATCCATTGGCTCTTGTCTCCCTGTCCTTCATGGGCTTGGAAGAAGTCTTGCTCACAGTTCATGAGCCCAGATTTGACTTGGGCACTCAGATCTAACCCAATGGTCAGAGTCCTGGCAGTCTGTTTAAACAAAAACATTTCCATCTCCGTAATATCAAATTTATATCCATTTGCACTCCCTTATATATGCTTAGATTAAGAGTGACAGAATCTAATTTAGGAAATTTATTAATCACCTTTGAATCAAACTCTGTATCTAAGGAACATTAAATATAGAGATGTCCTGTCCGTATTTATGAGGTATTTTCCTCTCCCTCAGAAGCATAGCTTCTGGATTATTGTTCCTAAGCAGCTTCTCAAAAGAATGTGGGCCAAGAAGCTGTTTACACTGAGATACACACAGCTCTCTTTGCTTACATTTATTTTTTGCATCAGTACATAAGCAGCTGCCAGCTGAAGAATACCCAGCACCAGCATTCTTGGACTGGAGTGTTTGTACTTCACCCAGTAAAGCCATGTCCGATGGGGAGAGAATATTCATGTAGAGGAAAGCCTTAACAGTTTATAGCAAAGTCTGTGCTTTGTCAAATTTAATGCATTTATGGGTACAGTTATGCCTGTACTTTTTCTGCTTTTTGGCCTGTTATTGCCCATCCAATCTTATCAGAATTCATAAACAGTAGAGTTTGGAAAAAATTATGATGGAAAAATACAATTCTAGTGCTAGCATGAAGATATGGTACTAAACAACACAGTTACATAAGTATATAGGAAACGTTCAAAAGAGAAAAGTCAAAAGAATTGTAACTGAAGCAATCTGGTTTCTAAGTGGCTTTCATTTACTTTAGCAATCGTGCTGAAAACACTGTTATGAGTTAGGTAAATAAAATTCTTTTGTGGGAGAAAATATTTGCTATTTGGCATCCTGGTGGTTTAAATCTTCTTTGATAAAAAATCTAATGGAAATCTGCAGTAACCTTCAGTGCCTACAGAGATTAAAGACGTCTCATCAGGAAATCCCAAAATGCTACACAAAAAGCACAAATAATGGTTTTGTTTTTAAGGGAAAAAGTGAGAGAATTTGCTCAGGCCGTACTGTTGCAGAGGTGTAGAAGTGAAATCTCCACTCGAAGTTCTTTACATTTGATGGTATTTTTCTCTTATTCTCTTGTATAAGTTCAGTATGGGTATTGTACATATATATGACATACATTGTGTATATTTGGAATTCCTGTCAAGTTTAATTAGTGTGAGTGAGTACGAATACAAAGATGTTCTAGGTTTCATGAAAAAAAACCCTGCTTAAAATCAATCCAGGCCTGGTTGGAAAGTCTTTGCATGCTCAGGGTGCTGCACAGAGCCTTTGAGCCCTTGCCCTTCAGAAGTGGCATATGGATGTAAGACTCTTTTCAATTTAATAGAATCCAAATGGCTGGACAAAAGATGATGAAATTGCAAGTTTCAAAGCTGCTTCGCATGAAATCTCTTTCTCTTAAATAGATGTCAATTGTGGGAGGAGTGTTTTTCAGGTGTTGATTTTTTAGCTTTGAAGTTAGCAAAAATGCTCAATTACGTTGCCTGGTATTTCTGTCTAAGAGGCAGAATGGTACTGGTAAACATGCCTGACATCTTCAAATTTTCATATTGTTGAGTCATTTTCTTTAAAGTATTTCTAAATATTATTTTTTGTTACAATCATATCTAGTGGCTCAGATGTAGGCTTACAACAGAACCCTCCATCAGGGAAATTAGCATTGTAGTCTTAAATGTCAAAGGTTTCTCATGTTACCATTTTAGAGATGGGTTTATCAAACATGTTCAAAGCAATAGTCCCTGTTTGAAAGAATTCTGATTCTGTTACTACTGTTCAAAGTGCAGAAATGCAGAGATACCCTGGAATAAGATAGACACAGACAGCACTGCTGGAGTGGTTTTGCAGCATTGTTTAAGTGGATTTGTCTATTCTTGGAGGCCTCCTTAACCTTGCTTCATGTCTTCTTAATGAGACTACTGGCAAAAATTTCAGTGTGAACTGTTCAAGTATGACAAGACTGACTGCAAACAACCTCAGTAGAGCTGCAGAGCACATTTTTGATTCTCTGGTTTACCTTCTTGTCTCTCTTCATGCTGTCTCCTCACAACACCCTGCCTAAATAACCTTGAGAAATGTAATTATACACTCACTATTGATTAAAAAGGATCCATATTTAATTATGCGCAACATGTTCCACTTTTAAACTTTTAGTTCTTTGTTCATCAACACTTCATGTCAGACTGCAGTTCACTTTCAGCCACTGCAGTAATGGTCTTCATAGGAAAAGGAGGTTTTCCCCTCACTGAAACTGCTTAAAGAACAGACTTGCTTCCAGCTTCTCTATCTGCATACAAGCTGTCATCCTTCCTTTGGTACAGAAATGTGACCACTTATTCTTCCCTGAAGGATCTTAGTTGCAATTTTTGCAAGGAAAATAGTTTTGCTGAAGCAGTTCTTTGAGATCTTTGCATTGAATCTGACTGCAGTCTCGAGGGACCATGTCAGTTAAATTTGGACCTATAGCTGTAGCAGTCTCTTCATTTTTACTTCACAAAAACTGTTAAACCATAGTGGTATAAGATCATGTATTTGAGCAAACCTAAAGTCTTCTTCAACCTGTTCCTATTTACTGCAAAAAAAACCCCACCTTTCCAGCAGAATGAGAACATATAATTAAAACCCCCTGAACTTCAGCACACTAAAAACTGTCTGACTTTGCAGATAGTTAAGTTTCAGTCTCCTTAAAGGTAATATGTGGTGATTTGACTCCTGTTTAATAAGAAGTCCTGCACAAAATAAAGCTTACATTACAGTATTTTTTCAAGTGGAACCCTAATTGAATCTTTCTTCCAGATAAAATCTAATCTATGATCCTTAGAGATGTAGATTGCAGTTCTTGTGAATCTGCATCTCCCTGTGGGTGGGGTTTGGGGTTTTGTGGTTAGTTCAGTGAAGAATAAAAACAGAGGACTTTAGTCTCTATATCTGGTTCGTATATGCTCTGAATTGGAAGAAATGCCATGACAGCAACTCACATCATTGTAGTACTCCCAAAAAGCCAGACCTTACCTGACTGCAGTTTTGCACTGGGAGTTTCTGCCTAGACCTCCTTCAGTCCCAAGTATGGGCTGATTGCTATAGATAATTCAGGGTCAAATTCAGAAGTCTCAAACTTGACGCTAAGGGAGTGAACTTGGGATGAAATACAGTTAAAATTTCTCTCCCCAGTGGTCACCTCCATCTTCTAGCTGAAATAGCTTCTACAGACTCCATACAGGGTGATAGTATTCATAGGGACATGCTTACTTGCATCCATGAATCCAGCCTGCCTTAATATGATAACCTCATGGGAACCAGGGCTCTGCATTACAAAGAAGCTGTGCAGCCATGCCATGCTCCTCATTGTCTCTGACAGATTGGGGTGCTACCAAGGCAGTGCATGGCTGAGTTAAAGGGGAATGAATGTGTCCTCAGAAGACATCATTACAAAATACTTCCCTATGCAGAAATTGTGACACGAAAATGTGCCGATGAGCTCATTGCCTAGTGGGGCTATTTCTGGGATGTTTATCCTCACCTCTTCCTCAGAGTTGTGCCTACTGTAAGCAACCAGTTTTGCTTAAGATAGCAGTGCAGTGTTAGGCAGCGGAAGCATTTTTCTTTGAATATGGCTATACTCCAAGAGAAAATAGCTATGAGTAGTTCATTTGTACAATAAAGCCAGTTGTTAATATGCTCTGGGAGCTGTTTGGATCCAAAATGTGATAAGTTGAGGAACATTATAACTGGAAAGGGCTTTTAATAGCAAATGATCTGTATGAAGTAACAAAAAGAGAGAGGTTACAAGGGAAGTATAAAGATCAGGTTCAAAAGCATATCAGAATAACTCCTACAGCAAAGGTTTATCTGGAGTAGTTTCATGGTGTCCTGTTTATGTTGAGATCATCCCTGGTAGGATATAGGAATACAAGGCATGATTCTGCCGTAACTGAACTGAGAATGAGATATATGCATCCTGTAGTTGATAAAGGAGGTACAATAATACCTCATTATATGAATAAAATTTATAGAAACCAAGATGACTTCTGGCTTTCCTTCACATTGAACAAGAAGAGAATAATAGGAGCAGTGCTAAGGCTTTTTCCTTCTCTGAGCAAGAAGTAGGTCTCCAAACCTTCCAGGCTATCTTGATCAACTGGAAAAAAATAATTTAAAAAACATTGTGAAAACCTGTTTTAAAAGATTATGTATGAATACAATAACTGCCACTGGGTTTTGAAAAGATCTGCAAGAAAAAAGAGAAATACATATCTGACGTTTATCTATCAGAATATGGTTTGCATTAATCAAATGAAACCTTTTGTATGCCAGGAAGCAAATACTAGAAAGACACTATTTTATAGTCAGGATATATGTTACTGGTACTGTGGAAGTATGTTCTGCTAGTGAAAACTTCTGATTGAAATCCTCAATTTTGTAGTAATACTGTTAATCTCTGGAGCATCCTGCAGAGTGTTTCTGCTCTTATTTCAAATCTGATAATGCCACCATGATGAATTGTGTTATGTAGTTCTAAAAATGATAACACCCCTCAAACAAACATGATCATTTGTGGAACTATAGAAAGGTGTACAAGGTAACCATTGCAAGACTGCTAGAACAGTTTTATTCTCAGAAGTTCACTTTTAGAATTTAAAAAATAGCCTGTATGCTGTATGAGCTAAGACAGAAAATAACATAAGAATTTACCTGAAAATTACATCCAAGATCTCTCTTCTATACTTCTTTTTATTTTTTTATTATTTTTTTTTTCCCATGAAAGCTTGTTGGTATATCCTTTTATTATACTGCATTTGTGAAGGAGGAAAAATTAAAGTACTAAAAATTAAAGTACCTAATTAAAGTACTTCTACACAACTTACATTCCTTCTAAATGATTCAAGGATATCCCAATAACCAATGTTTACATCTCATAAAGAGCTATGGTAGTTGGATCAAAAACTGGTTATGGAAACTACAGTTTCCAATCTAATTCTTGGAGCCCTGAGATTAAAAATTAGATCCCTTCTTTAGGAGCAGTATGAACAGTAGTTACATTTGACATCCTGATCTCAAAGTACAAGTCACATTGCACAGAAAATATGCCATCCATCCATCCATCCATCCATCCATCCATCCATCCATCCATCCATCCATCCATCCATCCATCCATCCATCCCCCCACCTATCCCTGCGTCTCTTAGCTCCTGCAGGACCAGTGCTGTGAGGCAGGCAGGCACCCAGGCCTATATGAGTAAGTGGATCTGTTGGACACAAATTGATTCCTGTCATGTGAGTAAGGAGACAGCGTGTAAAAGTGATGTCACAGTGTGTTCCACATCTCTTGAGGACAGTGTCACTAATTTATTGCGCTGCTTTAAGTAAAACTTGTTTAGAATCACAGAAGTACAGAATATGCTGAGTTGGAAGTGACCCATCAAGGATCATTGAGTCCAACTCCTGGCCCAGCACACGACACCCCAAGAGTCACGCCATGACTGTACCTGAGAGCATTGTCCAAACATTTCTTGAACTCTGTCAGGCTTGATGCTGTGACTGCTTCCCTGGGATGCCCATTCCAGCACCCAGCCACCCTCTGGGTGAAAAAGCCTTTTCTAATACTCGGCCTAAAACTCCCCTGACACAGCTTCATGCCAAGGCAGCTTTAGGGGAGCTTTACTCTCAACACACACGTCTGTGTAAGCTGAATTGAATAGAGCTGTCCTGCAAACACCAGATTGGATGTCAGTGTTTTTCACTTCATCACAAACAGGGAAAAGGAGAGTCATACACTCAAATTTCTTTTGTTATGTGTATTATTTATATGTCCCAAAATATCCTGCATCCAAGTTTTTTAGATAGTCTAACAAATACATGTTGGATATTGCAAGGAGCTGTTTTGGATTCTAAAATTCCATATGTCCTTCCTCGCTCTCCCCACCCTCCTAAAAAACATGGAAAACCAAAGACAACAAAAACCTGACAACCGAGACCTGATCTTTTCCTTCATGATGTATGCATGCATATACAAACAAGTAGTGAGTAATGTTATTATTCCATCTGACACTATCATCATGTGTGTGTAGTTGCAATTGCCACTTTACAGGCCATTGTAGCTATTTTGCAGGTGATGCTTTCACGTAAATCTAGCACATAAAATGACTGTACAAATCTTACACACTCATCTACTGTGTTGTTTGTATTTTCAATTAGAAAGTGGTAACTGCTGCCTAAATGATAATGTCAACCATTCAGCTCATGCTTAAGTAACTAAATAACTATTCAGTGCTGCTGTTACAATAAGGTTATAGCAGTGTTCAATTTAGCAGAAGTGGGTACACTGTAAAGTTATACCTCAGGAAGTTTGCATTTGGCAAGAATACATACAAAATCACCGCCTTTTTACAAGAAAAAATGAGTGTTCTTGAATCAACTGTTGTGACAAATCAAGCAGGTGCATGAAATAAGGAATTTTTAATGACAGATAGAGGGGTTAAAAAATAGAGAGCAGTGCAGCTGGATTTAGACTCTTACATAATATCTGGGCTGACAATCACAAATGTGAGATTGTGGCTTTGCATTAAAAAAGCTTGTCTTCTTTGGTCAGTCTGTCAAAGCTCTGAGAGTCATAGTTGTTCTGACACAGGGAAAGTAACTTCTGCCAGCAACACATGTGAAAACAAAAGTGTCAGATTTCATGGCATTTTAAAATATTCCTCTAACTTTCAAGAGATCCACAAAAACTTTACGTACCAGAGGAAATCACAGTGAGTCTCCTTACTTGATGTTTGTCTTTGGCTGCTCTGCTCCTGCCTGTGATCAAATTAATGCTACGAAAAGCACTTCTGACAAGGCCAGCTAAGAGCTCTACTTTTTTCACGTTAAAACAAGGAGGATTCTCAGAATGTGACTGTCATCTCCTGTGAAATTGCCAGGATAAATATGTGTACTAGATAAGGAAGCGCTAGTCACATTTTTCTATTTCCTAACTTGCCAATTAACCAAGGTACAGTTATGCCCTCCCACAACAACTCATGTTGTGTCTTACAGTCTCTCATTATCAAGGCCTAAGAAAGTCTTTGGACAACTCATGTCTGATTCAGTAGAGAATCTAAAAAGATTAGGTTGAGGCACCAGCTTTTCTGCACTCAGTCCATCCACTATGGGAAACCTCAGAGGTAAAGAAACCACCTCAAATGGATTACTGCTGGTTCCAGGGAGTAGCAGCTGCTCTGAAGGGATCATCCCTGGGTCCCTCTTTTCAGCAGCAGTGATGCCAGGGAACCCTGATGGTCCTTGACCTGAGAGAGAACTTCCATGTTTAAAATAGCATTGCCTCATGAAAATGTCATGAGGAAATAGGGCAAGGATATGAGGAAATAGAGGAGGAAAAACATCAAATGATGCAAAGACAAGAATTCTTAATCTGCTAGATAATGTTGAGAAGAGAATGAGAATGGAAGAATTGGAGAAGGATGTGTAGGACAAGCATTTGTTATCCCAGGCACTAGAAGAAAGAAGTGAAGGCACTCTGGTTTTAACAGCTGTAACAGCTCAGCGGAAGTTAAAGTCCTGGTCTGCATCCCTGAGCCATGTCTCATTACACTTTTATGAAGGATGCTGTTTACTTTGATAGGAAATACTTGTATAAAAAAATTATTTTGGACTTGGACTGTGGGAAGAAAATACTGTGCATACCTAGTCAACATATTATGTTAGTGGACCAGAAGCCCTCACATAAATATGAAGGCATTAAGAAGACAAAATTAGATTCTTGGAATTAAAAGTAGAAAGGACTGATATGATACTTATTTTTTTTTAATCTGCTATGCTGAAATAACTGAAGGATATAAGCCTGAAAATTTTGTGGCACAATTGAGTAGAAAAGAATTTGTTTTGTCAAGTATAATATGCCTGGGAACTTAATATTATTCAGATGATGTCAAATGCAGAGCAAACAACGTAAATGCTGAGCTGTGAGAAACTCTGTGTGAATAAATATGTGCCTATCACACTTTAGACATAAAATATTCATATATTTCAATGCTAATTCTTCCCTGACTGGACTGCTTCCTGAAAAAAAAAAAATGTTTTCACAGAAAATCACTGGATACAGCTTATACTTAATATTATTGGAAAAAAACAGTGGCTGAAAATACCAAGCAGCCCTTTTTAAAACTCCATTCTCTCTTAATTGTGAACCTTCACATTACAGGGTGATAATTAGAGGAGCAGACTTAGCATGGAGGTAAACAGCATTTTTTTCTGCATCATTGCCTGATAGTGAGTGTGGAGCTGGTTGGGATTCAAGTCCAGACCCAGAATCACTGGTGCCTCAGAAGCAGCTACGGATTAACATTTAATAAAGAGTAGGTCAGCTATGACCGCCTTTAATTGAAAAGGGACAGCCAGGGATAATTTCAAATGTACCACCATGGTTTCTTGCCTATTTGAGGGAAAGAGGAGCTCTCACTTCATAAGTGCCCCTGCTGCTAATGGAAAAGGCGCAGCATTTTCAAACCTTCTGGTCAGGCCAGGGGTAATACAAAATCAAAAAATTGTATTGGGCATTTGATCATTCACAGCACTGTGGACTGAGAGGGACAGCTCATCTGTTTGAATGGCAAGTTTGAAGAGAAGCAGCAATTTTAATCAATGCTCAAGCATTGCTCTTCCATCACACTACAAATAAGCATATAAGCAATGCAAGGATCTGATTCTGTGCCTCTTTTCATACATCTATGCCTTTGGAATACAATATTTAGGGACAAATAACAGTCTTTAAACTTGTGAGGTACTGTGATAACAGAGTGATGCTACAAAGATATCTGTAAAGAGATAGGTGCTCCAAAGCAATCTCTCTTCCTGGGGAAAACAGCATGCACACTATTGACACTGCAATTATGCAGCACTGCCCAAGCCTGCCTGCACTTGATTTCATGTCTGCTGGATTCCTTTGCCATGTTATTGGTACAGATCTACCTTGGTTAGTTCAGTTCTCTCTTCTATGGCATTCCCAAACTTCAGGCTTCTGGGGATTTACCCACTTTCTCAAAACAACAGCCCTGCCTCTCTTGTGAGTTCCCTATTTTATTTCTCACTTGGACTTAGTATTGAGTGCTACACAAAACTTGCCCCGGGATATTTTATTGGGTATTTTCTTTCTCAGTCATCCTTATTTTTCATACTCACCTTACAGTTGAATTTTATTTCTGTCTCTGTGCAACTCACCACTTGTGGTTACTGACATGCTTTCTTTGTGCAGTTCCTGACATCTGATACTGATTCTATATAACTCTTTGACTTATAAACTCCCAATTTTCTTCCAAGTCTCAGCTGTAGATCTACCTTTTATCACTTGCCTGTATCTCTTAATTTTCTCATTGTAACTTTTTATTATAAACCCATCAATTTTGTTTCTAAACTGCATATATTGTGTAGGAATACATAGTACATTTTTTAAAAGTTATAGAAAAAAAAGCTTGATTGTGTTGGCCAGATTTTTCTTATTAGCATTAGCTGGAAAAAAGTTCCATAACTTTGCACAGAATGACACAGATACACTCTGGAGACAGTGAAAGAGAGTAGGGCACAGAATGTTTTACAAGAAGATTTTATAGCAATCCTAGATGCTGTGCAATGCACCAAAAGTTGCTCGCCTGTGTGGTGGCTGCTTTAGGTTGAATACCAATCTGGTAGTAGGAAAAGGAAGTCACATGGCAGGAAAAAAAAATGGAGTTACAATAAGAAACACACCAGGTGAGGGTTTCTGTGGCACAAACCTGGGGCATAAATTCAGCATTTTGATTATTGTCCTCGGTGAATGATACTCTTAGAGCCCTTGACATTTCATTCTCTGTAGCTTATTGGTACAAAACACCACAAATCTCATATGCACAGAAGGAGCCTTAGCCTATGCTTATCTTGCATCTCCGATCACTTTAGGTACATATCCAACCCCCAAAGCCACAAATACAGCAGACCTGCAGTAAGGCTTTAAAATAACTTTAAGTTTCCTACATCAAATGAGTTTTCTATGCTCCTGCTCAGAGGCTGTCGGAAAACAGAGAGTACATGTGCTGCCCCCAGAGGCTGTGTCACTGGTGAAGAAGTCAGGCATTGCTAATTACAGAAGTGCCTTACTGTGTCCTTTGGCTTAAGTAACTAAGGGACAGATCTAGGGACCACAGGAATCAGTGGGAACGTTCTTCCATTTACTTCAGTAGGCCTTGGGTCAGGCATTTGTTATAGAGTGCCAAAACCTCCTTAAATACACCTCAAGTTTCTGTTGGTCTCATGAACTCTATCAAGTGTTCCCAGATGCACTCTGCAAAAAATAATTTTCCTTTTCTGTGAGATTTCAAATGCAAACAGCAAGCAATACAAGAAGCCCGGGGCAGCTGGCTTGACTTTTGTCCTAGAAACTGCAGACTGGTCATGCATAACCTTTCTTGAGTAGAAAAAAAAAAATAGCAAAAATTCAAATTGATTTGGATACAAGTGCAGTCAAAAGGACCGAAATTGGCTGAATATTCCCTGGCTTGGAAGGAGCTTCAAACAATACTCAGGAGAGAAAGAAGAAAAATGGAGAGTAGAACTGTGAGTAGGAAATAACAAAATTGAATTCAAACTAGAAAAAAAAGTGAACAAATCTTCATCTGAATTCTGTTTTCATTGGCACCTTATGTATTTCCTTTGTTCCTGATCTCCTCTTGTCTTGTTAGTTTTAAATAGGCCTGATAGGGGCATTGGTTTCAGGATGGGTGCTGCTGTTTTGCCTCAGTGCTGTATCAGTATATCAGACTGTGAGATGACTGCATTCAGTCTGGAAGGACATGACTGTGTTGTTCACAGTCTTCAGGAAAAACAAATGTGAATGATACTTACGTGTCTGTTCCCATATTAGCCTTTTCCTTATGACATGCTGGGAAAGAGACAATTTCCATTATACGGTCAAGTGGGGACCTGGCATTTCCTAGCCCATTGAGAGATGTGTCCCAAAGAACTTCCAGCCTCAAAATTCTGGTCCTGAACAGACAAGAGAGAGCAGTCAAGTTTGTTAGTGTGACACCGGATGGAAAAGAATTTAAATTTAATATTCAGAGAATTCAGACTAAATATCATTTCCCAGAAGAAGGGAAGAATTTCCCTTGAAATGTGCTAAAAGACCTATTTCTTGAGATGTCTGAGAAGGAGTGGAAGTGAAGTGTAAGAGACAAACTTTCCTTGGTAGAAGGAAGAATCAGCTAACCTTAAATTCATATGTGTCTAAAATGGATCCTGCAATGAATTTAATGGAACAGGTCTTGTAAAATGTTATCAGCTGAATTCATCTCTTCACAGGGAAATCTGTGCTTATTTGAAAGTGTTAACACAGGTATATATATTTGGAAACCAACAACAGCCTAGTTTCAACTGCTTGTCACACGTGTAGGATGGGTGCTAGATAAAAGTGACATGGATTANTAAAAGTTCAAAGATTAAAAAAAAAAAAAAAAAAAAAAAAAAAAAAAAAAAAAGAAGAGAAGAGTTTCAGTATGAACCATGGAGGCACTGTGTTCCACTCTTCCAAGGAAAGGTCCAGGAGCCAGAAGAATTAGTTGAGATCTTGTCAAGGGCACTTATTTCAGGGGTTTAATGAAGCCTGGCTACCACACTGACTTCAGGAGAAAAGGAAGGAAAGGAAAGGAAAGGAAAGGAAAGGAAAGGAAAGGAAAGGAAAGGAAAGGAAAGGAAAGGAAAGGAAAGGAAAGGAAAGGAAAGGAAAGGAAAGGGGCAGTCTTCAGTTTGCAGTTATAAATTGGTGATGCTATATCTAGAAATTTGGTTAATCAATTAATGGTACAAAATGTATCTGCCTCTGTATCTAGAACATTTTAGATGAAACAATGTATAGCCTAAACTGATTTGTAGAACTAAATGGAGTAATTATGATAAGGCCAGAAAATATCAATATGTGTGAAAATCCAGTGCATACAAAAGCAATTGTGTAAGTCACCAGTCCAATAGAGTTAGGCACACTGTGCAGATAAGAGACTTTATCATTCTGCTGTGCTGGGGCTAAGCAATGGGAAAGAGTAAATTCTGATCCAGTGGTTTGCTATGTGTTTTTTATTTAGGCCAGATTTGCTCTGACTTCCTGTGCAATGGTGTCCTGGGGAGCAGCAACAATTTACTAATATTTGTTTGCTAGTTTAAACATTTGTTGGTTTGTTAGGATGGACATAGAGAGAAAAAGGAAGGAAGGTCTGAGTGACTGTTTATTTGGGGAAGAAAGTGCAGCCATACAAACTGAAGGAAAAATAGGTAAACACTTCATGCAAACGGATTTTCTCATTCATATACCTATCATAGTTATGCCTCGTAAAAATACAATTTACTTTTTTTTTTTTTGCTAGGAATAGCCACCTGTTTCTTTTTAAGGTACCAATCTGAATTTTTAAGATACTGAACTACTTTCTTTTCTATCTGTTCTTTTTTTTTTTCCCCCTGGTCTGTATTTGGGGTTGATAATCCTAGGAGCAGAGTAGCTGAGATGCTGTTCACCATTTTAAAAAGCCTGTGTGTCCCATTTTTCCCCTGAAAACAAAAACTCTAGGGGTTTTTTGATGTTTTGAAGGTTAGGAAGATTGCGAAATAAAGGAAGCAATTACATGAGCCATTTGAATCCTTTGATAAACTCTCACTGGCAAGCCTAACTTGATTGTAGTGAGGATGGAAGAGGCAAGAATTCTCATCAGACCAATCCCACAGTGGAAATGTACACCAAAGAAAGTGCAGGAGAACAAAAAGGACAGATTGTGCCCAGATAAAATCAAATACCTCAGTAAAGTACAATGGGAAATGTGGGGCTGGTTCAGATATGAATAGCAAGTGTTGTTGTTATTATTTCAGATGCTGCTGTTACTTGCTGGGGTTTACATATTCTTCACTCTTTATGCATTTTTTTATGCTTATTTATTTTTCCTGAGAAAACCAGATATATATCAAATCCACATCTTGAAATATGCTGTATTCATAAACCTCTGAATGACAAAATACATGAAGAAATCTAACACAAAAGATGAATTGTAAAAAAATAGAATGATGCATCAAACCAGAAAACAGTAAAGTGTGGATTAAAATCCAAGAGGTGTTTATAGAACTGAGTCAACAAATCAGCTTGAACACACTCATACATTTACTTTAGGCCTATCTATAATTCAGTTTCTAGATTGTTTGCCTGAGTATGTAGGGACTGATTGCTCCCTTGCTTGTTTGTTTGAATCAGAAACATCTTCTGTGCATTTACTAATATAACAGTGACATAATGGAGAGATGAGTCAGTCACAGAAAAAAGTTATATAATGGTAT
This sequence comes from Polioptila caerulea, assembly GCA_013397295.1. NCBI lineage: Eukaryota > Metazoa > Chordata > Aves > Passeriformes > Certhiidae > Polioptila > Polioptila caerulea. The sequence goes on from VYXF01008561.1 coordinate 116,515, forward strand.
TTTAAAAAGATGCTCCATAGTTTACTGTGACTAAAAAAAAAAAAAAGTTTATAAGTTTCAGCAAGGAGATGAATAAGTTGGACTAAGTGGCTCAGCCTTGGTCTATGCTGCTGAAAGATCTGCTTAGGCGTGTCGGTCACTGAAATGAGCACAAGGGAGCAATCTTTCCTAGTGGTGCCATTGACTGGATTTCACACCCATCCTGTGCATGCCAGCCTATGGTCATTTACACAGGATGAGAATGCTGAAGCCATTCTGTTCTCATGTCTGCACTAAGATGCAAGACCCCTACTGAACTCCCTTTATGCAGCTTTCACATCCAACACTGCTTTCACACAGTCAAGAGACAAAATTGAGGCCATGTGATAGATTTGATCTCCTGCAATTATTTGCCAATCGTTCTGGAGCCAGAGAGATCAAATACAGAAAACAGTTCATATTCAGTCCACATGCTGAAACAAAATTAACTTTGGGCAATGAATAAATTTGAGGAAATCATGACTTGCATGTGGACAGTCCCGCAAACAGGAAATGAGACTAAATCAATTTGATAAATTACTCCTTACAAATGAGTCATTCAGACAAACTTCTGCAAGCATTTCATTGAGAGCTATCCAGAGTAGTCAGGGAGGAGAGCAGGACTCTTTCCTGGCAGTAGGGTAAGCAGAGTGTCCACCCTACCCCTCCTGGAATCCAGCTAATGCCAGTTCCCCAGCAGCTCCCACTGTCTCTCAGCTGCTGAGATACCCTGTAGCTGCAAAAAAGGTTTCCACAGTGACCAGGGGATATCACTGTGAGATCTGTAGTTAAAACCAGTGCTCAGGACACCTTGCAGAGAGCTGTCAGAAAACAAGGCCCCACCTGTGCTGTGGGCTTGCTCCCCAGTTGCTGCCTGTGAGCTGTTAGGTCTGTGAATGTTGGACCCTGTCAGTGAGGTTGTCCTTAGCCTTTAACATACATAGCTTAAAGAACAGAACCATAAATGTCAGTGGGAAATTTCAGTCTCATTTTCAAGTATGTTACAACAGTTAAAACTCCCTGTAAACTCACTAGATCTAATTCTACTCCTAGTGTGATCCTAGTCTTGTTTTACATTGTATTTGATGAGTTGTGTTTGTCAAGACACACCTACCTTGGGTAAAACACTGATTCTGGATATGTGAAAGAAAATAGGTGTGTTTTTTGTAGAGTACAACTGTGAAATAAGGTGCAGAGGAACACACTAGATTCCTTAGTAGTGATCTTAGACCTATCCATGTCTCTTCTCCCTGTAAAAGAGCCTGGTATTTTACAAGAGGGGTGAAGATCATGGCAGCCCATGTAGGCTGTTAAGCTGCTGTGCACAACTGTGTGTGCAGTGGTGGCTTTCCTATGGGCAGGTGCTATGAACCCAGCTGTTCTTTTAGGAGTTAGGAATATGTTGACTCAAAGGGAATTTGATGTAAAATTGATTTGCACCATTTCTTAGCTTCCCACTGAATGAACATACTAAGGCTGGGGAATGAAACTGTGGAGTCATTGGTACTACTTGATGGAGTAATTCCGGTTTCATTTCTCTCTCTGGGAACCTGATCATCCCTCTTCCTATTAGATAAGACTAAGAAGATGGACTTTGTATTCCTGTATATAAAATTTCAGAGATACTCTGTCTAGAAAACAAACAAAAAACCCTTCTACTAATAAAGACGAAATAGGAGAAACTTGTGGAGAGGACTTTTACTGGAGTACACTAAGTGTAAGTGCTTTTAGCTCAGTGGAGGCAGGTATTGTGTGTGCATATTTGTGGGTGAGAGAAAAATGCTTTCAAAAACACACACATTTTTCAGTGCAGGTAGAATAACAGTTTTCAGTCCTGAGAATACTCAGGTGACAGTCAAAGTACTGCTTAAAGAAACTTTGAGCTGAAGTGTTATTTCTACAGCCATTATCAGCTGCATTCCCATGACTATAATGCGTTCCTCCAGAGAGAGAGGAAAGCTAACACAGCTTCTAGCAATTCACAGGAAATACACTTTCATTTCTTCAGAAAGGAGCAGAGGGAGTACTAGGTGAAAAAATTAACTTTGTTGAGACCAGAATTTCAGCTCAGAAGCCGACATGCAATGGACAATTATGTGAGAAGTTAAAGCCCCAGTCACACTCTGGGGAATCCTAAGACCTCTTGTTTCTAATGATGTGGTGGCATTTAGGACCAGATGAGCATTTGCTCTTTGCAGCTACAGCACATGCAGTGAGGTAATAAAAGTTTTCAATTGCCAGAGCTGTAAATCACTTTAAAGAATTCTAGATTTTTAATCTTCCATGCTTAAACTGATACTTCTTCATGTATTATTAATCAAAGACCATGGTCTGTATGAGGACAGCATAGATTCGTGCTAGATGGAGCCACACCACATTTTACAGCATTTGATAGGTTGACTCACTGAGATAAGAAGTTTCTGCAATTGTCAGATGAAACAAGCACACAAGGAGGTAGCCCAGAGCTGAAAATCTCTTCAAGAGACCCCATTGTGCAGTCTTTCTAGTTTCGTTCTTCTCTCCAAAGAGCTGTATAGTTTTAAAAATACATTTCCCAGTTATTTCTGCTTCTTTTCAGTACTGCATTATAATGTATTATGAAAGTCTGTCAGCACAGATCTTTTCCAGCGGCATGCCACAGAGAGACTTCTGAAATGTGGGACAAGTAAGGGTTAAAAACAGATCAGTGAAACAAGCTAATGCCTCCAAAGTGCATTTTATAATTTTATGTTGTCCCAAAATATCCAGTGAGAGATGTTTCACGAAACTTTATTTAAAAAATAATGTTTGTCTGGTTTAGAAGATTTTTTTTTTACTTATATGTTATGTACAGGAAGATGCTGACAGCATGGAAGAGTGAGAGGAGAAAGCCTGCTTGTCAAAGTGCAATATTTTTTAGGCAGTGTCCTGTGTGCTGGGTAACAATTCAGTCCCCTGCTTGTACTCTTGGGCTGTAGCCATTAGCCTGGTGTTCTGGAGTGTCAGGACAGAGGCAAAGAAACAACAACAAGTAACTCCCCTGCACTTTGGAAAGCAGGAAAAAAGCCATGAATGTCTTTCCAGGAATGCAGAGGGCTGTGTGAAATATTTCTAGTCATGTCAGTGTTTTAAAACAAGCATTCCCCCCCGCCCCCCCAAATCAAATACAGAAGTTCCATTTAGGACATGGTCTGAGCACTGTGCATGTCTACATCTACATTGAATATATAATCTGTCTCAGATATGAAACTGAAAATATCAGGGATTGTGAGAGAAATGGACAGCCAAAGGAGATGATGGGAAGCAGTAAGATTTTGAAGCTGACTTCAGTGGTTTTTCTTGGTATTGAAGGAAAGAGTTAATGTCTGGAACACTTACGCATAGCATATCTAATTCACTGAGATGAGCAAATTATCTAGGGTTGAGCTAAAAAGAACCCTAGTTTTGGACTACAAGAGAAAGACCACTGCTTTGAACTACAAGAAGCCAAAAAACCTGCTTTGAACTACAAAAAGAGGTACCAGTAAGAAAAACCTTTCTTTAGTTGAGCAGCAAAAGAATTCTTCTTTGAAATACAAGTAGGGGGGGAAATCCTATCATATTCTGAGATGAACTGAAATAAGAAAAGCACTTGCAAAATGAAGACAAAACCTGGGTTTGGACATTTGAAAGGGAACAAAGAGAAACAGTTGAAAATACAGCAGCAGAGTTGTCTTGTCTAATGGTCAACACCTAAGATTGGAAAGAACTTCTGAGTCAGGGTTGCTGCTCAAATTTGCCGTCTGGTCCTGAGTGGTGTTACTTGCCCAGGTACTTCACTTGCCTGCTCAGTAAAGAATCCCCAACTCTGCTTACCTACCTCACAGAAGTGGGGATACTTTTCACAGTGCTTTGAAGATGTTAAGCCTTATGTACATGATAAGTATTGTTATTATACTTCACTATGCATGATTGCAGTGCAAAGGGGAGAAGAAAAGCCTGCTTTAATATAGAAAAGAACATTCTAGCTGTAAACATGAATAGGTAATGTAGGAAAAAAATTCAAAAGACTGAATAAAAAGAAATAAAAGAGATGGTGAGAAGTAGGCAAAAACACCCTTCCAAGCACATCCATCTTCTAAGAGAGGGAAATGGCTCAGAAATGACTTGCAACAGAGTGAATTTCCACAATGGAAAAGCTCTGTTTGCAAAGGAAAGCTCTGTTTGCTCCCCTCCCACCGGATGAAGAAGGCCTCTTGCTGTCGCGTTGCCATCTGGTGGGGGAAAGGTGACAGGCTTTCACAGCCTGTGCTCTCCCAGGAAGGTTCTCCAGGAAAAGCTGCAGCAGGAGCCACCAGGCATTGACACCAGAAGTGCTGCTGCCTGCCAAGACCACGGATTGATCCTCCTGGGTGCTCCACTGTGCCGAGAAGACTGACTGTGCTAAGGTGAGAGTAAACACAAAATGTGATGGGTAGACAGGAGAAAGCCAGTCATGCTCAAGTGTAAGTGCTGAGTAGTTCACAAAATAATATATTATTACAGAGACATATGGGGAAACAAATTCCAAAGACTGGATCCTTCATCCGCTCATCTGTATCCTGCAGCTTGTTCTTCTCTTTAATGTTTTCAGTTAAAAATGGGGAAATAATGAGACGGAGCATGTGCACTTGTGCTTCACGATGGGTTACTCAAAGAGTTTGCTTGCTTTGGCCTGATAATTATGTCCAGCATTGTGAAGATATATGAGAAAAACCCAAAATTAACTTTCTCTTGTAAAAAAAAAAAAAAA
>VYXF01008561.1:121392-135154 GCA_013397295.1 Polioptila caerulea
GGGAACAGAAAGGTCTGTGTTCTGAAGAATATTTTGCTATTTCAGAAGTGGCTATTAATTGTGATAAAATTTTTTGCATCTCCGAACAAAGTCAGCTAGTTAAGTGAAATTTTTCCAAAGAAAATGCTGATATTTGTGGGCTAAAGGATGTTTCTAATATACGATGAGTCAATTGAAACAGGAGTGCCTCGGGTAAAACTAGATTCCCTGTAGTTACTTTATCTTCATGAATGTAACAATTAAAGTCAGTCTCGTTCAGAGAAGCCAGATTCTGAGTTTGTCAGATCACCTCTGCTGAGTCCATTTATCAGCCCTGCAGCAGGAAGGTTTCTGTGGCATCGTCCAAAGGCATCAAAACAGAAAGTCCTTCAAATATTGATTCTGCCACTAAATATTAGGCACACTGTTCCATTTGATTTTTATGGGTTGTTACCTTCCTCATGGACCCTTCTGTTGCAGGTTCCCCTCAGATCGATGAACGTGCATGCTAAACAGAACCTATCAAACATTATTCCTCACTCATTTCAAACCACACATTTCAACAAGCAGGATGGAATTCAGCATTCCACAAAGAGCTGCTAGGGGACTGCAATACAGCTTCTTGTCAGACCAAAAGTAGTAAGGACTTCTGTAATGCCAAAGGACATCCTGCATGGGGAACAAAAGTGACCTTCAAAGCTGGATGTTTGAATTAAAAGACACTTGTGTAAACTTTCTCCAGCTTCATAAACATTTTGCAAAAATGGAGTATGAAACAATTTTTCTCTCACCATTTGTGATGATCCCTTTCTCAACATCATGATGCAGCCTGGACAGCAATAGCCTAAGCTATCTTTTGGCCAGTGATGAGATGGTGTGACTGATACCAAACTCTCCCCATGCTGCTGTATGAGCACCAGCTGGTACCGTGTTCTATCAGCACCAGCTAGAACCCTGGCACTTTCCATGGTTTACATGACTTATTTTAGAGTTTTGTCCCCTGGCTTAAAGGAGATTGGCAATATTGTGCTCCGGGGCACATAATGTGTTGGCTTCCTGAAGCAAAAGAACTGTCAGCATTCTGAAAGTGAAGACTGGACCCTTATACCTTAACTAAGGGTGGGGAAAATTAGGAGCATGAGGAACTGAGTGCAAGAGAAAAGGAGATACCGTGGTGTGGGAAGCAGCTGAGTGTTTGTATTAGCAAAGGTTCTTCTGCAGGACCTCTGTGGAGCACCTTCCTCTGACTCCTGCTGTTTAGCTAGGCTGAGCACTGAGTCTTGACAGTAGGCAGAAAACGACCAGGATCCAGCAAGAGAAGACTTCATTTAGGTTTTATCAGAGTGGTGTCATGGTCTCATGGGGAGTGAAGCACTGTTCAGAGCAGTCTTTCTGCTTCTTACAGTTTGGACCAATGTGTACAGGCTGCCCAGGTCTATCAATGTGCAATTTTTCCCTTTTTTGTACCCTGAAGAATCCCCTCTCTTCTTGAATTCTGTTGCGGCACTGGTTTAGAGGGAGGGTTTAGATGAATATGACTTCTAAAGTTTCTTTAAGTCAAAATAACTATCTTTTAGCTTAGAAATCTAAAAATTACTTTAGCTAAAAGTGTATGTTGAAACATGAAAGATTGCCAAAATTAGGTGATTACTGGAACAGAACATATTCTGCTCTAGACCATTATCCTGGAGGTTAGTTAAGTCTCTGCACATAATAAAAACTTAAATTCCATGATATGAAGCTTTGATAATCCCTTCAGTATGATATTTTTTTCTTCCTATCTGCATGACTTTTATTACGTAACACTGAATTCTGCTTAAATATGTCTCACAATTCTTGTAGGCTGTGTGGAATTTAAATAGTCTTAAAACAGGTGCCATTCAGCGTGGTGTTTTTAGGAATACAGAGCTTGATCCTCTCTTAGAGCATCCACAGGTTGACTAGTTCCACCAATTCAAGATGAGAGCAAGGTGGGTGGGAAACCTTAACAAGTCTGAATATTAAATACCCACTAAGGCATATGACAGCAGTATAAGAAAAAAAACTAGTGAAGATCGAACTCTACAGAGTGCACCATAGCCACTCCTTCCCAGGACTGTTATGTAAGATGCAAAGTCATAGATGCAGACAGAGGAAAAAAATGAAAAATACTTTTCTCAGATCTTCAGCATTTCTGGAACATGGCTAGGGGGAATAGTGCTACACACTTTTTCTTGGTTTTTTATTTGTTAAGTGCCATCCGTGTGGGAATTCAAAGTGCTCACAGAAATCATACTGGTATTTGTCTGTGGGCATATATTGCAGGAGTATGAGAAGTCAAGAGATGAACAAACACTCCAAGCCCATGACTGGCACTACAAGCATTACTGCAGCATAGCAATGGGAGAGGCTCAAACATGCAATCAGTCAAGCACAGATTTTTTGGCTTTACAAGTTGTGTAGTGAAGAAGCATTTGTTGATCAAGCCAAAATAAATGCCACTGTAACAAAACTGATTATTTAAGTTATAGCAAGATACATTCATCAGCACTTAATAGTTGAAGTACAAGGCAGAAGGAAATATGATAATGCCCTTACCATTTTCACACTCTTTAGCAATTCCAGCTTTTACCTCGGAAACTTTATTTCACTCAATATCTTGCTGGACAGAGCTCTTTATATGACTATTTAATTAAAACCAATTATCACAAAATGATCCCGTTTTCTGCATTGCTTTAGTCTGAATTGACATCAGCTTGACAATTAAAGCTTCAAACCAGTTGTGAAAGCCTTTTATATCTGGTTTTCATTAGTTCATATTAAACAATTCATAGGCTTGATTTTCACTTCAGTGAGCCTTGTCATAAAACGTGCTTAGACATAATGGTGATATAACATAAGAAGTGAAATGAATTAATAGATCAGCAGAAACACTAACTAGTAGACATTTTTTTTCTCACACGATTTATTATTTTAAAGATACACGTGTCAGTCATGTGTGAGATATACTGAGACCATGAGGGTGGGAAGGCAGCACTAAGTCAAGAGGATGCTTTGACACTATTCTGTGTTCATTTGCTAAAGCAGGTGTGTAGTCAGCAAATCTCTGCTGAAAGGAAATACTCCTTTAGATGGTCTCTTTTTAGTATTATAATGGTGCCACTAAAGCTGCAATAATTAAGGATCTCTCTGCAATTCATTACAAAACCATATTTTCAAGTGGATATATAAATTGCATATAGAGAAAATTTGCTTCTCGTTCAAATATCTTCCTAAAATTAGCATTCTGAGTGGGTTCTTAAAAAAACACACATATTAATTTGTTGATAAGAATGACTTAATGAATATTCAGCTCAGAAACCATGGAGGAACAGCTGTAACCCAGTAAGACAAAATGGGCTAGTGCCTTCCAGACCTGGGCAAATATCGTATAGAATGTAATGTACAAAATGCCTGTGTGCACACAAGCAGATGCTGTTCATCAGAAATATATCTGCTTAGCAGGCAGGGAGCATCTTTGCATTTCGAGGGTTTTGATGTTTGGTGGAAGGCCTGTACAGGTTAACTGAAAACACAAATCTGCAAGATCTCATGTATTATTAACCTTATTAAAAGGTTAGAATAAGAGATTTACGCTATAGCTAGCCTAAGATGGCAATGAGGAGAAAAGCACTTAACTCATTCAGTTCATATCCATCCCAATAAACTGTTTTGCCTGAATTATCTTCCATATTCTCTTTATATATTTCAACAGAAGGTTGAAATCAGCTATAGGAGTACAGACTGGAAATCTGCATAGCTTATGGATGGTAAGTCTGGCTAGTTTAGCTGGAATTCGTGAGGGGAATTTCTCTGCTAGCTTGGATGATTTAGCCCAGAAATAAGCAGGTAGACACCTTGGCAGCACGGCCAGGCATTCTGGTCTGCAAATGTTGATTGCTCTGCAGTGAAAATTGAGTGTTTTCACTCTCTTCCCACTCAGGAGCCTCCCAGTGTCAAGGTCAGATTTGAACCCTCTTTATGGGATGTTAAACAGTTCATGAAGGGCTCTCCACAAGTAAACATGGCAGTGGCAATAATGTTATTCCTTGTCAGGCTCCATTCTGTTATTTTGGTCTTTCCCTTCTTCTGCAAAGAGTATGTTTGCCATTGTCCTGGTTTAGGGCAAATTTGGGAGAAAACCTCCAAAGCAAAGGAGTTCCTCTGGAAAACAAATTGAAGTGGCCCCTCCCTTAACTGATTTGGAAAAAAAAAAAATCCTTGGAGAGAAGTAGAAAATACTGTTTATTCAACAGGCAAAGCACTCCCCAGCACACCAAATGAACACCACTGACCAACAAACCCTCTGGCTGCCCCGCAGAGATGACAAATTCCCAGAGTCTCTCTCTCCCGTGGCTGCAGCTCGGCTCAGTTGCCCTCAGTCCCTCTGGGGCTGGGAAAGGCCGGGCCCAGGGCAGGCCTGGGGGGGCCACAGGTGTGAGCTCCTGGTGCCCTTTTGGGTTTTTGAGTCCAGAGCAGGTTCAAAGAGCTCCAAGAAAAAGAAAAAAAACCACAGTCCAGAGAACTTCTCTGCTTCAGCCAGCCAAAAACTAACAAAAAGCAAAGGAAAGCTCTCTCTTGCCATTCACACTGCAGACAGCACAGGCTGTGAGTGAAGGAAAGCTGAAAACTCTGATCTTCATGTTTTGAAAACAATTGCCTCAGACATTCCATCACTTCTCCTTCTCGCCCCTTCACTCTCAGATCCAGTTTTAAAGGTGCAAAACTTATTTCTGAGCTAAACAGATGAATGGGGATAAAATTCAGCATCAACCCAGGACAGCCATGTAGCAGTCAGGCAGAGAGGGATCAACTGCGCTTCTGTCTTGGGACACCAAATGTGTTCCACAGCACTGTCACAGAGAATTCTGGGGTCTGAGCTCTGCCTTACATGTATGGAAGAGAAACAAATGGAAAGCAAGGATTGAACCAGCAAAAGATTAAAAAAAAAAATAAATCTTTGCTACACTGTAGAAGTGAGTATCTAACTTTACTTTAAAAATACCTAATTTATTTTTTTTTAGATTTATTCTGTATTAACCCAAAAGACTGAAAAAGCTCTTTTTGGAACATACAGTGATATAATGTTCTAAAAATAACATAGACTATTAATTAGCTATTTATCAACAGATGGTCAGTGAATTAAATAAAACAAGTTTTAGAAAACTTCATAATTATGAGAGAGCTCAGTTAAATCTGTATAGAAGCATGGAAAATATGAAAATCCAAAGGATGCCATTAAAATTCAAATATAAGTAACAAAAGCAATGAAGTTCCCCTTTAAAGACTTGCATAGTCCAACAGCAAATATCTGCTCCCCCAATTTTGTTTTGTGGGACCTACTTCTGATTCATGGCAGTATAACTAGGAGCATAACAAATGGTGAACTTTTGTTTTCTATAAATTATTATAACTATTATAATTATTATAATATCTAATATTATGATTAATATTATGAAACAATAATCATTATTATTATTGACCTAAATAGTTCTGTTTTAGCTGTCAGTGTGATTCTTGACACTAAACTATACTAAACCATAGCATAGTTGGAGTTATCCATTGCATATCTAATACTTGCATAACTAATCCTGCAAATTACATAAAACAAGCCCTGTGTGTGGTGAAATACATCAACATTTCACATATTTATCAGGAAAAAATACGAGATTGAATCCACTTTCTACGTCAGGATAGAAAAAAATGTACAAAATGTATCAAATCCTAATGCTCTGCTTTAAGTATGTATTCAGTTAGTATTAAGCTTAGGTTTTGACAGCCTGATTCATTACAGTTATTTCACCTTAATTTGAATGTTATCTTCTGCATGTCCTCCCCATTATTCTTTCATATTGCATTGCCCCATTTTTAAGCAAGAAATGAATTTGCACGACAATTATGGCCCCTTTAGTTGCCCATCCATGTAATCTGACATCTTGAATAGGTGACATCTGAGACAAGTGCTGTGGAAAAGCCACTCTGTCCCACCTGCAGAATGATGGCCATTTCCCTACTTGAACAAAAGGATAATTTTTTTCATGATAAACAGCCCATACATATTAAACTAGTAGTTCTAATACTGACATTACAATTCCATGAAGTGGAAAAAATACATTTTTTTCATACCTTTTTAATTCACTTTGTAAGCATCCTATTCTCATTTCAGCTATGTAGAGCACAAGTTCACTGCTTCTAAATCTTCATATTCCTGTCAGATTGAGTGTTAACAATACCCCTTTTAAAAATTTAATTTTAACAATACTCTTTTTAAAAAATTTATTGTATATTTTACTTAGTGCTTCATGTTCCACATTCGTGTGAGATCATAAACCACTTTTTTATCACAAAAGGAAACAAAAAGGTCTCTATTCCTCATACCTGCAAAAAAGAACCAAAAAAATTTGAATCTGTTATCTGGACATCTGATAAGACCCTGAAGAGAACAAGCTGAAGAGCAGTTGTGTTATGATTTTAAAATCTCACCGCTGTTAAATGAAGCACATAGTGTGGTTTGATTGAGGGCTGGTTTGGTGTTGGCAGAAGGCTTCACAGGGTGGGTGTCAGGAAGATCTCGCTTCTGCCACCCGTCCCAGGGCTCCGGACACCAGGGCTGAGCTGCCATTAGGGAGCGCGATGATCCGGTCTGTCTGTGGAGCCCTCCCACCTCCAGGATCATTTGCCTCCGAGTAGATGAGAGGAGAGATGGCTGCTAAAAATGCATGGCTCTCAGCAGCTGGAAAGCGAGCAGGAACAATAGTGTGATGCCCTCCAGAAACTAAGGATGGGAAAAGGGCACAAGGGGTAGGAACCACAGAGAAAACTGGGAAGAGCTGTACAGAAAAGTCAAAGGGGAGGCAAAACAGGTGACCTACAAATCAGCCATTACTTTTTGGGGAAGTGCTTCTCTCTCAGAAGTCAGAAGAGAAAGAATGACCAGTTGCAGATGTGGAGTAAATGTGATCCAACCCTGTTGAGCAGAACCTATAAACCAAGCCAAATATATTTTTAGTTAAAAAATAATAGATTAAAATTCTGTTTATTTGAACTGCACACATTTTTTAATAGGACCAGAGCTAAGCAGTTGTCAAGATGGCTTTTAAATTAATTTCCATTTCTTAAGATTTTAGTATTTTTATTTCTTCTATCAACATTTTTCCCCTTTCAGAAAAAATAATTTAAAAAACCCAAAACCCAGGCCACAGAGGTGAGAGTTAGTAAGATTTGAATCTACCTTTTTTTTAAGCTTCAAGGAAATTTCGCAAGACTTTTGAATAAATATATTTTCCAGAGTACACTTGTAGGGTTTTGCAAAGTCCTGTTGCAAATAGGACAAATAAAGAAATCAGAAGCTAAAATGTCCAGTTCTGCCCTGCCTGAATTCCTACCACAACATCTAAAGCAAGGGTGCCACAGTTAATACTGGAAAACGGAGAGAATGTGGATACAGTAGCACTTGCCAACCCTCATTTGATCTTATGATTTGTCTGCAGAGCTGTGATAGCTTTCTAATTTAACTGAAGGGCTGAACCTACAAAAAGAGTTGTGATCTGAAGGGAGGGAATGTGAGCAGCAGCAGGCAGGCAAGAACTGCCTGCAAGTGCCAAATGCAAGGTGAGCTGGGACCACTGCCTCTCTTCACACATGTCAGCATGCAGATGCTTTCTGATAACAATTTACTTAGCTCTGGAGAAAGAGGAGCTTTCTCATCTTGATTACACCAGCTCCAAAATAGCATGACAGATTTTATTGAAATTATTTCATAATTAAACAGGCGACTAATGTAAAGGAGAGCATAATCAAGATTAACATTTTACTGCTTATCAAGCCCCAAACTGTGGCCTGGGGTTCTGGTTTCTGAAAGAGGGGAAGTAAAATCTGGTCCTTCAACTGAGTCCCCAGGGTGGAAAGACAGTGTAGGACAAAGGGAAGGGAACAGGGACCATTGGGAGCATTGGTGCTCTGCTTTGGGAGGTAGGACAAATTGAAATATACTACATCCAACCTGAATTATGGTGTGGAAGATGGATTAGTATGTGTATCTATAAATAAATACAAATACGTTTCTGCCTAGAAACCACTGTTTAGTGGTGTAGGAACAGCATTTCACAGCTGGCCAGTGGTGAACAGGAGAGGAAGTGAATAAAGAAAGGGGAGTGGCTATTGAGGGACAATGATAGCAGACATGGGAAGCCTTAGAGATATGCTAATGGCTATAGAGGAATTCAGTGCTGCAGCTGGAACTAAGACTCAAATAACCCATTTGTAAAAGAGTAAAGGTGAAATCAGCCCAAAGAGCAAGAGAACTGACAACACTATGACCCACAATTTACAAAAGTGAAACCACAAAGAGCTGGTAAAACAGCTTATGTTAAATGAAAACCATCTCCTATCTTTCAGCTCACACCTTAAAAAACAACCAAGTCACCCCTCTCTGCCATCAGAAGTAGTACATATTCAAAAAAAGGGAAATGTGGAATATTTGGGAGAAGTATTGGGATGTGTGATTAGGGTTTGGGTTTTTTTTGTTTTGTTTTGTTTTTTTGATTACATATAATCACAGGAGATGATCTGGCAGGGAGCTAACAAGATCATCTAATCCTTTTCCACATCCACAGAAACATCTTGGTACCACAAAATATCTATTGTATTTGATTTCCGGCTTTCTCCGAACCACTTATATTAAATAACTTCAGGGAATCTTTTCTTTATGAATTTCAAGCTGGGGCACAGAGAGACAGAAAATCAAGCAATTGCATTATATTTTGGAATAGATATAATTTCTTTCAAATAGGACAGAAATCTGCTCTCGCAAAACCAGGAATAGTGAGGCACTGGACCCTGAACTCCCTTCAGTTTGCTCATTCAATGGATTAATGGCACACCAATGTTCATGCCTGCCACATGATTTCTTTCATTACTAAGAACTTCCCTTATCACAAAAATGCTAACATTTCCTTAGCACCACTAATAGGAATAGAAAACATTCTCTGTTCACAGCCCAGCAAGGCTTGTTCCATGGCTGTTTTCTCACACAGCCAGCAGAGTGACAGCTTCCAGGATAGGGATGAGCATGCTGTGGGGTAGAGACAGAGGACAGATCTTCTTATGCCCTGCAGAGAAGCCTAAAGGGAAATGGGATTTGCTTCTTGAAAGCCAAAAAAGGAAAAGAAAAACAAAAACCCAACAAGCAAACAAACCTGATTATATGTAGATTCGTCATTGTCCAAATAGCTAATAATTTGATAATATGCCTGCATAATTTTTGGCTAAATTGAATGCTACTTGGTGGAGTTTCTAGGGGAATTTTATCAGTAAAAACATTCTTTCCTGTGTGAGAATTGAGACATCTCGACGACAGTGAGTGCTGAAGAGGAGAAAAACAATAGAAGCCCACTGATATCCAAATACAGTCAGTTAATTCATGCCTCCAGAGAGGTACCAAAACATATGTTTTGGTAGCATCAAGTGGTGAGCGACGAAAGGAAACCTTTAGATCTCTCTGGATTATCTGAGATCTTTTTCCTCTATTAAAACATAACCTTTATTTTGCCCACTGAGAAATCCTTTTGGCATTTCACAACACCTCTGAGTACCTTGCCTCAAGGCTTTGTAGAACTCCTCCTCCCAGCTAGCTTTGAAATTGTACAAATTCTGCACAGTGTCTTGGGGAATGGAAATAATTTGTTTGTCCATTTGCAATTACTGCAGATCAGAGGAGGCTCCCCAGTCAGGCAGGACTCTGGGCAGAGTTTTCCTCTGCAAATTCCAGTAAAGTGAACATCTTTTGTGCTAAATATTCCCACGCAGTAAACACATTATTCCCCTGTCAAAAATAGTTTGTGCTGAAGTGCCTGGTTGTTGTAAATAGGGAAAAAGGAAAATTACTTCAGGGGAAGGCTCGCGCAGGCACACAGACACACACACACATGTAGCTCTGCTTGAAGCCATAGGCAAACCAGAAGTTTAAATCTGTCTTTGGAGACTGTAGGCCAAAGAGTGCTAAACAGCATGGAAACTTTAAACTTTAAACCAGCAGATGTGGTTTAATTCTGCTGCATCTGTTGGCAGATACACGGAATATGAGAATAGAGGATGGCTGCTAAGGGCCCGGGAGGGGCAAACCCATAGGCAGTGAAAGCTGAATGTCAGGGATGTGATGCCTGAGGCAGGTGTGTCTGGGTCTAAAGTGAACTCTTTCCATTCAGTCTGCCAGCTCGACAGCATTTGTTTCTGTACAAGGAAAAGAAATTTCCTCTGGAGATGCTGCAGCC
Source organism: Polioptila caerulea (assembly GCA_013397295.1). Classification (NCBI taxonomy): domain Eukaryota; kingdom Metazoa; phylum Chordata; class Aves; order Passeriformes; family Certhiidae; genus Polioptila; species Polioptila caerulea. The sequence continues at coordinate 131,661 of VYXF01008561.1, forward strand.
ATCTAGCAGGGTACATTCTCCAGGTGCAGTGAGCTGGGAAATAAAAAATTACTTTAGCAAATTAGCAGAGGTTTAAAAAGTGAAAGTCAGCATTTTCGAGATTGCACACAGATTTAGGAGGGCTCAGTTTTTGCATGCTCAGCCTGAAACAAATAACGGCTCGGATGCTAAAGAGTTACCCCTGCCCCTTATAAGCTCCAGCTTTTCAGACCCCATAAAAACCAGACATTAGCTCTTTTGTGTGTAGTTAATGCCTACAGATTAAGTGCCACTGTAACAAGCAGCTTCTGGAAAATGTCCCTTACTGTTTCCACCTTTCTTTACATTTTACTCCTCCATCCAGCTCCAGCTAGATGGGGTAGTGTGACTGAGAACTGGGCTCTCAAACACTCGGCTATTCTCATTCAGGTGGTGGTTGGGTTTGGCTTTTTTCAAATTAATAATAAGCACTTATATGTAGTATTGTATTCAAACAGGACTTTCAGAAAGTGATAATAGTGGATATTTCATTTTTGAAGTGCCGTGTGCATGGACTTTTAAAATAAGGTCTTTCTGAGCATCTCCAGGTTAGTTTGTTGCTAGATTATTCCTTATTTATTCATAGTTTATGTGCATAGCCATTTTAAAAAGGAGCTATATGAAGACCTTCCACCTTGCTCTGACAGTGAGAAAGCAGCTGTGCCTCTGTTTTTTTCACCTTACCTCTTCACAGTGCCTGGCATCTCCTTGGTGAGGTATTTCTTCAAAAGGAGAACAGGCCTTTGGTATTTCCTGTTGCTTCTGCCATTTACAATAAGAGGAAAGTCTGCAGCATATTTTGTGCCAGCACCCCCTTCAGTAGGGCTGTTTAGAAGGCACAGCCATAGGATGGTGGACCACTTCAGCCCCAGAGAGGTGTGGCTGTGATGGCACAGGTAATTCAGGGGACCAATAGTTGCCATCTCCTGGCATCTCATCTCAAAAGGCTCACATTTTTCACACCTTCTATCATGAACTGAACTTTCTTCCTCCTCTCCAAAACAACATTTAAGTCAAAACTATGCACAAGTTCATTGTATTAACATGACTGGTTTTTAATAATGTTTTTCCTGATATTTTATTTAGATACAGCTTGACTATTTTCTACATTATATTGACATGGATCTAGCAGATTTATTCCTGTCTTTGTGCACAAGCATGTGACCATCCTTGTACAGAATCACACAATCAATTGGGTTTAAAAAGACCTCTAAGATGGTTGAATCCAACCTATGACCAAACCCCACCATGTCAATTAGACCATGACACTGAGTGCCACGTACAGTCTTTCCTTAAATCCTCCAAGGCTGGTGAATCCACCACCTTGCTGGGCAGTCCATTCCAATGTCTAATCACCCTTTGTGGAAAGAAATTCCTCCTAATATCCAACCTGAACATCCCGTGGCACCTCTGGAGGCTGTGTGCTCTCATCCTGTTGCCAGTTACCTTGGACCCCATCTGGCTACACCCTCCTTTCAGGCAGCTGTAGTGAGTGATAAGGTCACCCCTGAGCCTCCTTTCCTCAAGAAACAGTGAAATCTTTGTTGTGTGGTTCTTCTTTGTTCATGCTGTTCTTTCACAACTTCCTATATATTTAAACACAAATATTGTTTTGCATAGGCTTTCTCAGTGCCAAGGAGCGATGGGGAATGGAAGAAGATTAATTAACTGGAACTCAGTCAAAAATTGAGACTAAAGTTATATTGTTTGAATATTCAGTTTGTTTCAGAGGCAGAGCATAGCAACTATCATTGTTGTAAGGCTAGATACATGGAGAGAAACACAGAAAGTATTTGGTCTTTCCCATATAAATGGCTCTTGCTTGTAAGCTATGAAAGTCTACATGATATAATCACAGAAATAATTATAAGTTTACTGTCTAAGGGCCACTAGAATGAATCAGAGCATTTTCTACAATTCCCTTGACTCTTGAAGTTAACACTGAAACTCTTGTGTTGCAATGCTTGTTCAGTCAAATTTCCCTGTGAAGTCAGGGTGTGTTTAAAGCTTGAAGGAATACACCAGCAGTTCTCCAGGACACATCAGTTTGATGTGAACTGAGGAAAAGGCTCATGCTGTGAATGTAACCATCAACCTTGTGCTGTGATACTGACAGACAGCTGTAGCATTTAGACACCAGGCAGGGAATGGAAAAGCCACAGCTCTAGGAAGCTGGGGAAGGTAGTGAGAGTTGGGGGGGCAGCCAACTCACTGTGCTCAGGTACTGCTGAACCCCAGACCATCCTTGACTATGGCCTCTGTGCCAGCGGGACCCCTGCTTGCACCTCACAGGGCATCATGGGCAGGTCGTGGCACTTGTGCTCCCAAAGGGCTCTTATGTGAGAGCTTCAAATGGGGCCAGAAAGCAAGTACTTACCAAGATGAGAAAAATGTGTTCAGGAAACCACAGCTCTGGTTTTCTGGTAGCCAGAATCAATGGGATTCAGTCCCATAACCTAAAGCCAACTCCTCTGGACAAAATTCAACTAAGGGCTTTGCAGGGAGCCGGGGTGGACTGCTCAGGGCTTGTATATGGATACAAGGTAGTTTTGTTCCCCATGGCTCAGAAAATTTATGTTGTTGTCCACTGCTACATGCACCAATGGGTTCCAATGAAATTATGGAAGGGATGAAAGTAAATTTGGAAGGGTTCAGAAATCAGAAATGACACAAAGGAGTTCAAGGAATTTGCAAGTAAGATTGAAACTTAATTGTGTTTGCAGTGGTTGTATTGGAAATATATTCCTTTACACTGGGCTGCTATGAGCTGCTCTCATGTAGCCTGAGGCAATTTGGGAGGCCCACTGATGAAGCCAATGAACTTACAAAAGTGTAAATCCAGTGAAACTGAAAAGTTAGGAACTATTATTTTGACATACATCAGGAAAATATATTTACAGTGAATATAAACAGAGATAACTGTTGAATATAGTTCTTGAAAAGGTTTTGCTTGTGCCTTGTTTGCCCAAGCAATGTCCTGCTTATCATAGGCTGAGTGCTTATTTAATGAAATCAGTTCCTGTTTATCTTCTGCTTCTGATCTATCTGCCTTTCTATCTGTATTGTAATGGTCTGGTTTGGGATTTTCAGGCTAGTTTTTCTTCTAAGCCTTCTCCTTTCTTTTTGTCATTCCAAAGCCTGTCCAGAGCTCCCTCCGAGCTCCAACCTGCCAAGGCCTCCTTATAGGACTCCTTGTACAGCAGGAAGGGTCGTCAGTATTCCTTACTGAAATAATCTTTTTCTCCTAAGGTTCTGTCAAGCTAGACACTTTAAAAGCTATGTTAAACTGACAGAGTTCTTTGGGTTTTGCTCTTCTTTTAATTTTAGTGATTGACTGATTCATTTATCCTGTCTGGTCTGTCAGCTTATTGTTTATTCTTCCCTTACTTGCTCTAGATGTAATGTTTGTTCCCTTGGTATTTGTCAGCTCTCTACCTTTTTTTTTTTTTGTGAACAGCCATATCATTTACAGCTGG
>VYXF01008561.1:135318-163584 GCA_013397295.1 Polioptila caerulea
GCTGACCTAGAAAAAACAACTGGGTGAGTTTTCCCCTTTCCAAAGTTTCCATCTAATTCTGCAGTGTCTACCTTGCAATATGGTTACTGGCCTTAGTCCCTTTTCTCTGTCCCCTTCACAGATGAGTTCACTCCTGAATTTAAGACAGCTCAAGGCAGAACAGGAGATCTTTCACTATCCCTGTAGAGTGCTGAATAAAACCAAAGAGAAAATTACAATAATGACACAGTATTGGAACTTAAATAGGGTTGCTGTTGTGATTCAAATGGGTTATCTCCAGATACAACTCAGGTCTCATCAGAAAAGATGTTGTTGAATATAAAGGTTTTCTTTTTCCCAACTCATCAGGTAACCAGCATTTCACCAGGATGAGAAGAGATGCTGTACTATAGGGCTTCTTTCATTTTAATATAAAACCAAATTTATGACTTCTTATGGTCACTAATGTGTCCTGGCATACTTCCAAGTGTTGGATCATTAATCTTTCTGTCAGAGCTAAAATCCAATTATATAATTATGTTATCTTTACCTCAAATTTCCACTTGCAGTTTCACTTCGGGGAAAAAATACACAAACAAACTCATATTCTTCCTTTTCTTTGCTTCTCTTCAAAAAGGAAAATAGTTGAGTGGAGTTGCTGTAAAACAAAGGTGAGTTGGCTCTTCCTTTGTCTTTTCCACTTGTTTTTTACACATAGTTTTCAAACTTTATCCCCTTGCTTTACTTTCTTTGATTCTGTATCTAATCACAGAATTCTTTTTAATACTTTTTCATGTCCCTATTCTGCACCCATGAATATTCCAAAGGTGTGTTATGCCAGAGTGGCAGCTTTCATGTTTTTTGCTCTCCAGACAAAAAAATTATCAAGAGAGGGAAACACAGTGGTTTGCTATGAGATGCTCTGGGGTTTACCTTTGAAGACAAGGTCAAAGTATCTTTTATTCTTTGGAAAGAATAACTGCAGGGTTTGAGGCAGTTCTTATTGTTGGAGAAATTTTGTGTGATATTTCTGGTGACATTTTTCTTCACATTTTTCCTCCTTCTACATGGCACATTCCACAGTAATTTAGTACTTTCTGTCATCCATATAATCTTCTACTAGGATTTAATGTGATACTGATACCTGGAGAGTGCACCCCACTGGGCAAACGGAAAGCTCTGAAGAGCAGACAGCCAGCAAAAGGCACCTCACCTGCAATCAGCAGAGTGCATGCTTCCAGCTTTAAATAGCAATTACGGCTTGAAACTTGTACCTGTGAAGGCAACATTGTGAGAGTTTAGAGTATCTGCTCACAAAGGTCAGAGGCAAAATGTGCTGGCACAAAGATGTGCTAAGAATTTCCTAATGGCCAGTGCTTTCAACTACTGCCTGTGTTAGCATCTGAAAATCCATCATTTTTCTGTCTGGCACAAATAACTTCATGTGTAACAAACGTTCGGGCATAGCAAAACCTTTCCTGCTTTACCATTTCTGAAACTTCATTGCCACGAGATGCCTCAGTTCCCATCTTCTTTTTCCCTTGGCTATCCCCAAAGGGAGGTAAACAGTGGAACTGCCGAGAGCCTGGAGTCACATCTGGGCTGGCAGCTGCAGCTGTGTTAGCAGGTTTGTTCTGAACAAGTGCAGAGCCCAGCTCAGGCACAACCTGCCAGATTGGTGTGACCAGCCAAAATAAGATAGAAGGTCAGACACATTCTTCTCACTAATTCATGTCAAAATGCATCCACTCTTAAAACTGGATGGAGGAATACACTTTGAGTACCTGCTGCACTGTTGGGAAATTGAAACTCCATTGAGTGAGGAACTGCTTTCTGGTTATTTTCTGCCAGAGTAGGGAGAATGCTTCAAAACCACTCCCAAAAGTGTTGCTGCCACTCTTTCAGTGTGTTGTTCTTCAAGTATGCAGAAGAGGTGATGGCCACATGGTTTTGCACATATTTATGACTCCCTGCTACTAAAGCCCATCCCTTTCAGCAGTGCTGAGCACTAAGAACTTACTCTTTGCAAAGACTATGAGAAAAATGAAAGCAAAAAGAACTCAATTGGTTTTCCCATGAACCATAACTGAGATTGCCAGCTTTATACCCTGCACATGAAGCAAAAGTCAAACTATGGAGGAGGTACGGTAACCAAACCTTCCATAGATAAAAGCAAGGATATTTTAAGTAATACAGTGTTGTTAAAAAAGTTTTGTGATAGCATTACCTTGCTTTTCTCCTTACAAGCTCTTGTGGAAACCTGTATTTAGGACTGCAATCTATGTCAATTATATGTAAGAGAGAATACTATGTAAAGTAATTCCAGTAATTGGAATATAAATAATTTTTTAGACATATAGGGAACCAAAAGGAAAATACAGATTGCTTTCATGAATTACTATGTTCTTTTAGCAAGGAGTACCTTGGTGTTAAGAAAAGACATATGCAAGATTAGCCATTGTGTGTTACGCTTCACGAACTACCTCCACAGAAATGCAGAGTTCACTTTATTCTTAGCTCAAAACCTCTTTTGGGTAGAGATCACTATTGATTTGAAATGTAAATCAAAATTTCCTCATGAATCAGAGCATTTCATTAGTCATTCATGGCATTGTTCTTTCCAGTCTGACCTGTGTTTGCAAAATGATGTCTCTCCCATTCTCAGACTGAGTCGGCAATGAAGGAGAAAGGTTGGGCAGCTTTGAAAAAGGTAACTATTTGTCTGGAGTGCTTATTTCTGTAGTTTCTGATGCAAAAGCAAAAACACATCAGAACTAATTTCCTAGCCCTCTGTCAGTCTGCCTCACTTCTCCCACAAGGTGCAAGTTGTGGGAATTCACTGAACAGAAATTACACTGCTCATCCTGTCCTAAATGGAGCTCTTACTTTCATTTTGATGTGTGAGTGTTGCATGGAGTGGAACTTCATTTAACATACACTATATGATATTCTAGCCCCTGATGCCAGTGGTGCACGGCTGAATACTAAAATCCACAACTCAATGTACTATAACAGGTTTTTCACAGTTTCTCTTCCACAGAGTGAAGTTGATTGATGTCTTTGATTAGCCCAATTTTAGCATAGAGGATGGGGCAGTTTCTTCTCTATCTTGCCTGGAAACAATAAAAAAATGCAAAGTCTGACATTTCTAGTTGACATTTGTTGTCTATGGGTACTGCTCATTTCCTCAGCACCACTGTGCACTTAAAGATTTCTGTAGTGCAAGGTGATTGTGTTCCATAACATGAGTAAAATCCATTTTCTCTTCTAAGGAATATGCATGAGCATATATGTAGATAACCAAATATTTCCATTCCCATTCTAAAAAATATACTAATCTAGCATCAGGTTCTAACATTCTAATGACATTTTAATAAATTTTTACTCAATATATTTATTAAACAAGCTTTAGTGAAATATTTTTCCTAAATGGAGCTTTTAAAAGTTCAAACAATTCATATTGTTGAAGTTCAGATGGCAATGATCAATTTCAAACTGAAAATAAAGGCTCGAAAACTTCTGGTTATAAGACAGAACTGTAAGAATTCTTTAAAAATTATCTACTCAAACAATTTAATTATTTATACTGACAGAAAGTCTCAGTCAAGATTTCAAATATCTCTCTAATGTAAAAAAAATCTAAATATAATAATCTCTCTTTTCTCCTTTTTTTCTGTCTAAGTCATATAAATAAAAATANTTATACTAACAGAAAGTCTCAGTCAAGATTTCAAATATCTCTCTAATGTAAAAAAATCTAAATATAATAATCTTTCTTTTCCTTTCTCCTTTTTTTTTTCATCTAAGTCATATAAATAAAAATAAAATTTAAAACAATTTTTCAAAAAGCGGTTATGGAATCACATTTTATGACTTATATTTCGCTTGCTTTGAAAACAGACACATCAATGAAGCTAGATTTCTATGAAGTTTTATCATTAACTTTTATGTTCCCATAAAAGTGAATGAGAAGTTACAGTTTTTTGGTCATCCCAGCAGTTAAACTAATAAAAAATACATACTTTTTCAACCATGCATGCAATAGTATTCTCAGATGATTACAACAGTTCTTGGTGGTATTTTCCTTCAGTTTTTAGTTTTTATTTGGTTTATTTATTTATTTATTTATTATTATTATCAGAATATTTCCATTTTAACTATCCAGAATTCACCTGGGTAAATGGTAAAACTCAGAAAGATTTCTCTTTTCAGGGAAGTAAATAAATCACAGTGAAGGCAAAATAGAATGTATTCAATTTCTTTTGTTCAGAGCTGTGTCAGTTTTTAGCTGAAGCAATTCTTTTGGTGAAAAATGTAAATTGATGAGATGTGTACTCCATTAAGCTTCACTGAATTGTTCCATAAAAAGAACTAAGACAAAAGAAAAAGTGTGAATCTTTTACTTGGAACTACTAGAATTTTTTTTAAAGGAAAATGCTTTAAGTCTTCGTTCAAAATTATATATGTTTTTAATTTCTCTTCTTAGTCCACTTTTTTTTTTTTAAAGTGGCAGAATCAAAATGGTGTTTTTCTACGTTCAGCCTAGTTCTTATTGAACTATTTTGTTTGATGTGCCATTCTTCTCGTCCTTCTTTAAAATACCTCAAATCAACAACAACACACAAAGAAATAAACCTATTCCAGTTTCCATTTGAAAATTTAACTAACCAGAAATCTGCACCTTGCATGCTCTTCTGTAAATATCCTGCCAGTGCTTTGTAACAAGAGTGAGAAACAGAAATTATTAAGTTAACATAAATACAAGCACAGCAAAATTATCTTTATTGAGGTGAGAGGGGAAGAGTAGAAAATTTGGAAACTACTTCATTCAACAAATGTTAACATGGTCTTTTACTGGAGAGAGTAACAGAAAATTTTGCACAACAGTTACCCCTTCCAGAAGAATAAAAATGCTATGTTGGAAGTAAAATAATTCCAGTGTTACTATTTAATTCCACAGAAGATGTTTTTTGCACATGGCTATTAAGTAATGATTTTATTAATATTATGTGTGTGTGAGTACTATGTATATTAATGCCCAATATATTCTATGAAGAAAATAGGCATCTAATCCACACAGTGTCCATCTTTTTTACAAGAACTGGAATCTTACATAGCAATGCACTGAGCTTGATCAGATGGACTATTTCTAAGATCTGCCTTTTAATATATGAACCTGCAAAAAAATAAAAATGTATTCTAATGTGTGCCAAGCGCATGAAAAACTTACACATTCACAGCCTGTGAAATATAACAGAAATTTCACTTTGGAAATTTCACTGCTTCATGGTTTGGTGTTCTATTAATAAGAAGTGAAAAGAAAAATCTTGCTAATCTCCTTCTCTGAGTTTCTCTCAGTTACACTTCTGTTCAATCCCTGTGGAAACAATGTCATAACTTTATTTTAGTTATTAAGTAAAATTTTACAGCTGACCTACCAAAGGAAATGTAGACATACTTCCTCAAGTACGTTTAAAAAGAGGCACAAGAAAAGAAGACTGACCTCAGCAGTTCACCATGGAATTTGCACAGCAGGGTTTCCAAAACTGCCATTAGCATTAGTGATATACATTTTTAAACTGTTTCACACCTTGTAGGGCAGAAAGCAAAATTTTAACAGTTTTAGCAATTGCAGGGAAGAATATTAAGCTCATGAGCTGTGACATCCAATAAAGTAAAGGATCTGTTAGAAGAAAAGAACTCTGTCCAGTCCAAATTGCAAATTCCTGTCCATCCAAGTGGGCATTTCTACAGAAATCATGGAGAAGGTGTGATCCCAAGCAGTTACATTAAGATCATGTTTGAAGGTGGGACTGAAAACCCCAAGTTACTTTGGTCTGTATAGAGTCAGACCAAAATATCTTCCAGACATCCATATCTTAATCTTGCTTCTTCCAGATCCTGAAAGCTATTCAGGGTCTTAATTCCTGTTGAATGAAACACCTTTGAATCTCTGTGCATGGTGGCTCCAGCCAGGTCCTGGAGGAAATTGCTGTCATACACCAGTGCTGGCTCGTATTGGTCCTTCTGTAAGTTTTCATGAAATTCCATCTGTACCACAGAGATAGTACCACTTCCTGACTTTTTATAATGCTGTGAATAGAAATGAAGACCTGAGAGAAACTATGAGTATTTTAACAGCAGTTATGTCAGTGCAGTGAGTGGTATCTCACTCTTTTCCTGAGGATAGGCTACTGCAGGTGCTTTCATTGGCTTTTGTGCAGCTTGGGATGCTACCAGGTACCAACATCAATCAGTGTTGGAAATGGATGTGTGACCTTAAGTGAAGAGTAATAGGTAAGAGCAAGAGATTCTCCAAAGCAGGTCTCTGTTGGAGGAGAATTGTAGTTTCTGCCAAAGGAAGAAAGAAAGAAAGGACAAAGGGACAGTGAACTACACAGAGTATGAAGAAATAATAAAATTTAAAATAATTTTCTTCCTTGCAATTAAGCAGGAAAAAAAAAGTTGGTTAAACAAGAAAATTAAGTAGACCTTTTTTCTATCAAGATCTCCCCTTCCCTTTGTAAATATTTTGTGATAAGTTTATGTGCACGCTCATCATGGCTAATGTCTGTGAAATATTGCCATGGAGTAACTGTCCCTTTCCTTAGTGATTTTCCTTCAAGGCCTATGAGATCTGTTCCTGCTTGCGTTTACTGCACTGCTACCTGGCTCACACAAATCATTCATCCCTGATTTAAGGGGACAAAATAAGTGAGATTTGTTCTTTGTGATCATGACAAAACCTTTAATGATGGAACGCCTTTAGCTGCTCTGGGCTCTAGAGTCTCTGGGCCAGAAAGGGTAAATATGATGGCAGCAAGCAATACTTCAGTCTTGACTTGACCGCCTCTTCTAGCAATTACAGCACAGAAACAAAATGTTCTTTACACTTCTAAGCAAAGAGTTATTTATTATTTGCATGAGATGCTGGTTAAAATCACTGTACCTGAAGTAGATAGAAATTTCTTGCTTTTATTTTATTTCATTTCATTTTACTTTATTTTATTGTATTTGTGCCTTGGTGGGTTTTTTCCCTCTTTCTCCCAAGGCATTAAGTGGATTTTTTTCATCCAGTGGACTGGCTCATTTGTCTCTGTAGCTCTTCTATTATAATGCATGCTCCTGCTGCCTGGCACATAGCCCTTCAGCTAGCAGAACCAATTAACCTCCCTCTTTTACTTTAAAAATGAAAAAAAAAAACCCTCCTCTCCTCCCTTCACTGTACTTACAATAGGGTTAGCCAAAGTACATATTCACAGCTATAAATATATCTCTTGGAAAACTGTAAGCATGTGCTGTGAATCGGATTTATTTTGTCTTGGGAAATCACACTTAATATAAAACTACAGTTTCTGACCTTTCCTTTGTTTTTCAACGTCTTACTTATTAGCATAAACTAACATTTATAGTCGTGCTAATATCCAAGGAGGTGTTGACATGCTTGTGGAAACATGAGCTTGCCAGACAAGCGGCAAGCCAAAGGGACACGTCTTACCCGTGCAGCCGCCGCAGTGCTTTGCAGAAAAACGAAATATCCTGCAGGTCAAGGAGGTACTGCAGAATGAACACCATCACCTTGACTGAACACAATTGATCTGCTCGAATGCACCAACAGCAGCTCAGGAAAAGGACTGATAAACATTGTTTGAGCCACCTGGGCTCCTTCCAGTTGCAAAACCTGTGGCAGGGGTAGGTGGATATCCTTTAGTAACCACTTCAAAAAAATTATCCCATGTTTCTGCCTTAACATGAGATGAAACTACGTGGTTTGTTTTGATCTTTATAAAAGGGAAGGGTTGATTAATTTATTTCTCTTTCCCTGTAATGTTTGTCAGTTGTAGATTGGAATCCTTATCAATATAATGAGACACTTAGAATCCATTTTAAGGAGTTTTATGAGAAATATTTTTATGTTTTGTCTCCATTATTTTATATAGCACTTAAAATACTTCAAGTGTTTTCATGTTATTAATTAATGGAGTACCTTGAAAGAGGGTGTGATATGTACAAACTAGCACCTGCTACAAACACGGTCAAGGCTCCTGCTGACTATTAGTGCCATTCTTCAATTCACTGAGCTCTTTTTACTGATAGCCTGAAAAGAACTGAAGCATTGTAAGAAGAGCTAGCACCTGAAGCTGGGATGGAAAAAAAAAAAATATTGTGAATGAGAGTCAGAGTGGAAATAGGACCATGGTATTTGACCAGGTATCTAGTCCTCTGTGCTTGAAATACCTGTGACCTTTCTTAGCAAGGGAAATGCAGAAATCAGATGAAATAGGAAAGTGTGACCAATTTTGGCACACACAATACTTGGTAAACACCTGTTTGTCACTCATAAAGTGAAATTTGTGACTTAACCCCCGCAATGTTCACTTTGTTCTCTGTATACCAGTCACAAATGTTTGGAGCATCTCTATAAATGTCCCCATTCTGAAAGTCACAAGACAGCAATTCTTAACGGCATCAACCCTGTTTATATAAAGTTTCACACAAACTCAGTGATCTGTTTAACCTGTGTCTCTGGCTTTGGGAACAGCGAGAGCAAGCAGTCTGGTTCAGTGAAGAAGAGGATTTTTGGACAGCATATGTTATACGTGAGTGCACTGACTAAACCCACATCAGTCCCACCCCATAGTGCCCACTATAGCAGTGTGCTAATGGACCCCCTCTTCTACAAGGTAGGGCTCCTGCTGCCTGGCAGTTTCCCAGGGACCAGCTCTTCCAGGACTTTGCTAAGGAACATAGGCTGATGCATTGTAGTTTCCAAGACATTCCTGAACAGTGCTTGAAGAAGCAGCCAGGCACATTCCAGTTAGAGATATGGCCCTGTTGACCCTGATAGTGTCATGGGGCTGAGGCTGCTGCTTATCTGTAAGGGACTTCCACCCTTTAGCTTTACCTGCCTGTACAGCTGGAGGGAGAACCAAAGCAGGTGCAGCCCACAAGCTGTGTGAGAAGCTGTGCTGTTTCCACATTTGTCTGCTCCAATAAAAGCAAGCTGAGAGGAATCATCAGATTTTTGATCCTAGATCTCACCTCTGCTTACTCTGCCTGTTCTTTCTCTGACTATGAGAACATCTGTATTCAAAGCTTTATCCTCCCTGGAGTATGTTGCTTCCCATAGAGCTTTGTTTCCAGAGCTCGTCTACAATATGCAGGCTGGCAATTATGGGCCAAACTAACACCTATAGCAACCAACAGAGCTTTAAGTTAGGTGAGTAGGGAAAGCCACAGTAATTGTATCCTTTATGTGTTTTGGTACCTGTGGTGAATTTATTGTGAAGGTGGATAGTTAAGTACACCCCATTTGTTCATAGGGGAGAGGGGATGGTTCTGCAGCAGGCATCTTCACCTAGCTGTGCCAGTGTGCTGGGCAGTCTGTGTGTGAGCGTGGTGTGAGAACTGAAATCTTCAGGTTTTTTTGTGTTGCCCAGAGAAATACAGCAGAGACCCCCTTTTTCAGACCCCAGATGCATGAAATTCAGGAAAAGTGATTAGCATGGCAGCAAAGTTGACTGGCTGTTCTTGCTATTCTGAGACCTGTTTTAAAGGCTATTTTCTCTCTGTGAATCCAGTAGAGCTTTTGGAATAGTTGTAAACTAGTAAATTGTGCAGTGAAGGGGCTTTGTTACAGACCCATTTGAAAATGGGTCATTACCCTCTCACAGTGAGGGAAAAGGGTAGAGGAGGAGAGAAATGATTGAAAAGCTTCAGGGTTAAAAAATGGAATTAGTTGCATTTGATCTGGCATGAAACCAAATGCAGGTAACAGATTCCTTGGGAAGAGAGGTGGAGAAATCAAGGAGCACTGATTATTTGTGATGCCTACTGAGTCAGAAGCAATTGCAACACAGGAATCAAGCCCTGCTGCGCAGGTGTGAAATTGAGAAGTCACACACATCCAAAAATACATTGAATGCATCAGATGCTGCTGTGATTGACCTTATTTTGTGTACATTAGGCTTGTAACCTTGAACAGTAGGCAACATGTTACAGGCAGTACATTGTCCTGATATCCGCTGTGCAGTCCTTTTATTTTTTGCCTCAACAGATTGTTTCAATGGTTTGCCAGAACCTCTGATCCAAAAGTGACTGATCTTTCTGTCCAATTCCCAAAGACCCATGCTTGCTTCTGCTTCCATGTGTTCCTTGCAATGTTGTTCCAAATCAAAACCTTCCCAGATAAAGCACAGAGTGACAATTAATTCTGTTATATAGTCGCACAAAGACAGAAGAAGATGCACAGGAAATATATTTCTCTTTTCTCTTAGCTTATTTTAAAATAGAAATATTGGACTTTTCCAACCAACTTTGTCAGCAATCAGAAAGGAAAAACCCAGCTATTTGAAATACGGATATTTCCCTCTCACGTTGTTATCCACTTTTTCCTAAATATTGTTATCAACTTTTGCAATTCAAAAGATGGTCTAGGTGGTCACACAGAGGAATTTCCACCTCTTCTTGCTGGTTCAGTTCTGAGATCCAGCTGATCATAGCCTGCCTTTCCACCAGCCAAGCTTCAAGTAATGTTTCCAGTCCTGTTCTGCAGGATCAGGAAATTTTTTAGTTTGAGTAGAACTCAGCCTCACTGCTGCCTAGACTGTCCCACAGTCTTTGATAAAGCCTAAATTTCCCCGTTTGCATAATGCCAGGTAACCATCACCCCACTGGAGCACATGAGTTTCCCTTTATATAGGCTTTAAAAATGACCATGACTTCTGCCACCTACCCTGGGGAAACAGATGTAAACAACTGGAAATTAATATTAATTGACAAGATGTTCAGCAGAATCTCTGCCTTCATGTTGTATCATTTATTCTGAATCTCTTCCATTAATTATTCTACTTCTTGCCTGGTAAGAATTTGTCAGCCAGGAAGTGAAGGCAGAAGCTGCGTTGGCATGAAAATTTAGAATTCATCATAACTTTTTCTACAGTACTGCTTGCTCAGTGACTAAAACCTTGTACAAAGAAAACCAAACTACTTAGGATTTGCACTTTCTGTTGATATTGCCAGTGAAGGGTGCTCTATTAATTAGCAGATATGTGTGAAAGTTCTCTTTTTAGAGTAGAAAAAAATCCATTCCAATGTTCTGGTTTGTTCCTACCCACAGAATATTTTCCCAATTTTTTCCCTCTGCTACTGTCACCAATGTCTGCATATTGCACTCCATTTCCCTTTCATCAGGCTATCCTCTCCCATTGAAGCAAAAATACACGGAAGTGCTTCTTTATAACAAATGAGTGCTTCAGTCATTTTTCCTCCCATGTCTCTCAGTCCCTTGCACTGGCAATGCTCCTCCAGTCCTTTGAAGGATCAGACACCTTGGTGAACACAGCAGTGTGGTGAGGCTCCACCTTGGCAGCGTGCACTGTACGCTTGCAGGAAGCCGGGGCAGCTCTGCCTCTTTCAGGTGCTCTTCTGCAGTTGCTTAGGATAAGTGACACACTGAGCTCAAAGTGGAGGTGGGCCCTGAGATGTAATTGCTAACTCTTATTGTTACTTTTGAATCAAAAATGTAGAAAGCTTATGCAAAGATCTGAAAAGAAAAGTGCCTTTCTAGGCTTGCCTCTGCCTGCTTCTCCCTACAGTTGGCAGGATATTGCTCTGTTTGAACAGAATCTGCTTCGATTCATATAAAATGCTGTGTAAATTATTTTACCATGCATACTTCACAGTTTCTTGTAGCTTAGCATATGTCATCATAGTGCATCACCTGGTTATGAAAGAGATGTATATCTGTGTTTGGTGACTGAAAGAGGTGGGAAGATGTGTTTCTCAGGTTTATCCTGGGGGAAGGGAAACTAAATAAATTCATTTCTACATCTGTGGGAGCAGAAAGGAGAAGTGAGAATCAAATGTGGATAAAAAGTAAAGAATGAAGAATGACTAAAAATCTAGAAGTGGGAATAGATTAAAATAAATAGATTAAGATGCCAGACCCTATAGGCCATGCAAGAAGATGTATGTGCTCTGTAAAGTGTGAAAAGAGAAGCTTCAGGGTGTGATTCAGGCTGTTGAAATAATGCAGCACCCCTGAAATGAAGACAAATAGGAAACTTGTTATAAATTCACTCCCAAAACATCATCACAGTTCTGCTTAATATTGGATTCAAACATCTAGCAGTCGCCTTCCAACCCAGCAGCTCACAGCAGGCAAGGTTTCATTTGCAAATGTCATCATCACTTCTGGCAGCCTCAGTGACCGCAGAGAAGCCAAGGACTTGTTGATGTAGTGTTAATTTAAATGGAATAAATTGGCCTGAAGAGTCAAAGAAATAGCATGACCCTATCACTGTATGCTTAAACAAGGCTCAGCGTTTTGAGCACAGGCTTCATCTGTGTCTCATGGCAAAAAACATCATTAAAAATCTTTTAACTTTTGTCAAAAAATCCAGGCAACTCTTGCATGCTGTCAGCTGCCGGTAGAGATCAATATGGTACCAAAACAAGGTAATCTGTAGCACTGCTTGAACAGGAAGACCATGCTCTGGAGCAAAGGAAACAAGGCAAAGGTCAGAAATAGAAAATAAAACCTTCTTGCACTGGTAAGGGCGGAGAGAAAATGTCATAGTCTGTACACCTATCTTTGTAATCATCCCGTTTTCCTGACCCACCTCCAATTGTGCCATTCTTGGCTGCTGTGGGGGGAAAAGAAGCAGCTTCTCCAGATCTACAAGGGTTAAAGCCTTTAAAACTCAGGGAGTGTTTTCCTGCTATTCTGAGTTTGTGGGGACAGCATCTATTTTAAATGTAAAGTTAATTCCACATTACTAAATAAGTTAGAGAAGTTTACTTGAACTTAGAAAGCGGAAATCTAACCTTTCCACATGCAGTCGGTGCTTACTGCCACGCAAAAGCAGCAGGAGCTCTCCCAATTGTATCAGTCAGAGTTTCCCTGCAAGGCATTGTTCTGTAAGTGGGGAGAGGAAGGCTGTTCTCCAAGCAGGAATGGGAGAAATGCAGCAATGCAAACAAGCACTGGTAAGCAAACAACATACCTACTTGAGCTCTGCAGTGGAGTGGATCTAAACGATGAAATTGCAAAGACAACAGTCAGCACGCTCTCTGGGCTTTCACCCACCACCTGGCAGATTTGGGGAGAGAGCAGTGAAGCAGCTCCTGGAGCTCTGGGACAGTGCCAGACTTCAGAATGCTGGAGCTAGATTTCTGTATTTGCTGTCCTTGTGTCCTTTCAGAGATGGCACTAGGTTGGAAAAGCAGAGCCAGGGTTCAGTTACTCAGCAGAGCATTGAGAGGAGCCCAAGTGCCTCAGACGTGATGGCAGCCCTTGCTGAATGCTCCCTGAATCCAACTTACATCTGAATCAGAGCAGGCAAACAGGATGAGAGCAGGCTCTGCACAGCTGAGACAGAAAAATGAGGCCCAATTGTTTGAAGACCTTTATGACCCAGATGCACTGTTCATTACACAGAAACATTCTGCCTGTGTAGCTTTGCCTTGATAGATAGTACTTGATACCATTTTATTATTATTATTATTATTCATTCTCTGCTGCTGTGTAATACTAGACTGAGCTGTCAGGAGCTACTTCATCGCCCCTGAGTTGTGACTTTTGAGTAGTGGATGAACTGACTCCCGTGTTAGAAAACACCTTTCATCTTCCCAAACTGTTTAGTGTAAACAAGACTTTTCTTGCACATATGTGATGTTGTTTAATTGAGGTAAATTGCTGTCTAATTGCGCAAATCATGCACAAGAAATAAAAGTAGCAATATTGTAGGATGGAATTTTTAAGGGTTATGTTTTATAGGTTTGTTTTTTTTTCTTTTGCTGTGAACAAAACATTTTTTCACTGATGTGTTTTTAATTAGACGCAGTTCCCATTAGCTCAGATTAGGAGCTGGATTACATCTCCTGCATTTTTGAAATGCTATATTGATGATGAAATGGATAAGTGAAAAGGAAGAATTAACACAAAAAAGTTTCATTGCATTTAGAGATATGCTAAGCAACGTCTGAATGCAGATAACTGCCTTCCCTCCACCCTGCTGATGCGTCTGGGTTTATCAGCAGGAAATGAGTGTGTTTATGTATTGGGAGATATTTGTTTTAAATATTTATAGAGTGCAAAGTCCTTAGGCATTTACAGGAAGCTTTGCAAATTCATCACAAAATTTTTTTACACAGACTTATTTCGGTGATTTTTTCGGCATAATGCAGAAAGATTCTGTGCTCAGCCTCTGCATTAACCTAATGACACTGCCTGGATTAAGTTGAGTATGGGAGGCAATGACACAGTTAGAAAGAAATAGTCAGTTTCTGGAAGTCAGGAAAATCTGAATGTGAAACAACGAGGGTGGAATTACAACACTGGTATTCCTGACATTTCATACTGTGCTTTACCTCACCCACGCTTGCACAAACAAGTATAGACAAGTACAATTGCTCTGACCCTGAGTGTAGCAAAGTAGCTAGTGACTATAAGACTGATGTTAAGGCACTGAGGAGAATCCATCTCCTGCAAATAATCATAAAAATGTCGGTATTTCTTTGCCTTGCTTCTCTCCGTCTTCTGCCCTCAGATGTGCTTCCCTTATTTATCCTAATAAAGCTGCACAAGGCAAGGAGTTATAGATGCTTAGGAGATAAGCACAAATCAGCACTTTGGGATACAAGGTAGGTATTCTAGTTCATGTCCTTTCTATGAAAGGCAACCCATTTCTTCATTCTTTGGTTAATTTTTTTGAGATGTATGAATGGGAGTCCATCTGGTTTACTTTCCCCTCAATCTGAGCAACTGTATGAAGCACAATGCATGAATTTTCTTTTCCTTTGTGTCTCTTAGGAGAAACAAGAGGGAAATACAGTGTGTATTTTGTTGCCATATGTCATTGCGAGGTATGTGCTCTCAGATCCTCTGCTAGCTCTTCACCTCTAAAGCAACAGAAGAACCAAAAAACTGTTTCTCACTTTACGGAACACTGCTCTGCAGAAGTATGTGCTGAGGAGTACTTTAATGAGACACTAATACTCTCAACCATTTGGCGTTTCTACATCCATGATATTTGGGATTCAGAGCTCTAAAATGCTCACAGATCTCCTTGTACTACACCTTTGCCATAGGCATTCTAACTCAAGGTGCAAAATCTGTCTGGACAGGCTGTGCTCTGTGCCCACAGCCGATGAACAGACTGGGTGTTTCAGCTGCCAGGTCTCCAGTCCCATCTGTTCAGAAACTGCTTATGTGGGTTAGAGGCTGGTCAGACCCTTGCCCCTACTCCAGAAACGCTGTGTACAAAATGCCTGACAGATTAGCTTGATACCAGACTTGCAGTAAACAGCAAGATGTGTATGAGTTGGGATGACTTATAACCAACACAGATTGTAAGACTTCATTAATTAGAAGCTCTATTAATTAGAGAACAGTTTCTAAAGTCATAGTGCACTGTATGCTTGATATTTTTAACTTCAATTGTTAACGAGATAAAAATTTAGGCAAAAAAGATTATAATTAGTCATGTTTCTGTGCAGCATGCCTTCATACACTCTGTCCCACCTGTTGACAATAAAGTTCCAAAGCCCCTTTTTTAAACAAGACAATAGCCAAACAGCAGATGACGGGAGGGCATGCAGATCGTAAGCCTTGTAGATGCCAAAAAGACAGATTGTATGCAGCAGGCATCCTGGAAAAAAAATGTTTGGCAAGCCACTTGATCTCTCTAAGTTTGTCACAGTGAAGAACTGCTTACAGGCAGCCCCACTGCATTCACCGACACCTGCAAATAAACTATAAAAGGAGTTAATCAGATGAGACATAATTTGGACCCTGCCAGTCAAAAACTAATAATCCTAACTGGCCAACCTCAGAGTGCCTAATACCCTTGTAGAAAGACAAAGGACAACACAAAATATGACTTCCCTGCTAAGTTTATTGCAATATCACCTACAGATCCCACCTGAGACCCGTCCTTTGTTATATTATCGAGTACACAGACAGCCTCTGCAATCCAAAAAGCAGAGAATTCACAGAAATGAGGTTGGTGGTGTGCAGCCACAGAAGACCGACCTGATTTGGGCACGTAATATGTAATCCTTGTGTAGCAGAGGGCAGGGAGTGAAGCAGAGTACCAAACACAGGGCTGGCTGTTTGAACCATTGCACCCAGCCTCCTCTCTGTTTGCATGGCAGCTTGTCTTTGTGCAGTCTGCACTCCTAAGTAAAACTTCGGGGGTGACCGTGCAAATGCCAATAGTGGCTGCAGATCATCACATACACAAGCAGAAGACAGCAGACAGCATGTGTTAGGCAAGAGAGAGAGATACTTTAATGGCTTTGAAAGGAGTTCAGTAATTGTTTACTTTGAGATCTGACTCATTGAATTTACCTTTAGCTATAGCAGTACAACAAAAGTGTCATTTATCATAATTACATATTCACCCTCAGGAAAGAGACCTGGAGGTAATCCTGAGCTTCAGTGTTATCTGCTGGGTCCACAGAAAGTTTGGGATTAAATAGGAGAGATCAGGTTTCCCCCTCTTGCCACCAGGCTTTGCTGTAAAGTGTCCATTTCAGCAAAGTTTCCCCATACAAAGATTGCTGGGAGTCACTATGAACCTCTCTAATGATGGTAGGGTTACAGGTGCCTTTTGTTTGACAAAATAACTGTGTTCCTTTCTGCAACCTGATAATAAAAAACATTTTGGGAAATAAGAACTCTCATCTGTGAGAAAGACCAAGACTTCTGCTGAGAAATTGTTCCAAAACAAACCTCAAAGCAGTATTAAAGCAAAAAAAGGAGAATGTTTGAAGGCTTAAGTCACTACTTATTGTTTTTATTTTCTCTCCCCTTCTTCCAGCCTTTTTCTTCTGTAACCAAATAGCCTCCACTGTACAATATGTCTTGTTTTAGTCATGGATGTAAATAGTTTTCCCCTTGAAAAGAAACCTCTTCAATAAAAACAGCATAGAGCATGGGAGGAAATACAGCAACTGGTGGTCTCAGTGCCATGGGGGAAAAAAGTAGGTTTTGTCATTTCTGACTTATTAGGCAATTATAAAATTACTTCCAGACATCAGCTGAGATCATCCTCTTCAGCTCACTAGAACTTTGATTCACTTAGGTTGTAAAATAAATAAATAAATAAAATGAATAAATAAAAATAAGCAAATAGTAACAGAGTGCACAACCCCATAATCTGTTGCTTCATTAATGCAAGATGTAAATGGTTCTCTTAATCTTTCTGAGCCCTAGGAGTACAGGGTGGTGTATCATGATGACAAGGCAGGGTTACTGAAGGGACATTCTATACACCCTTTTTAACTCAAATGCATTCAGTGCCATTGAACAAAAAGCTTTAATTTATCTCATATGCAAAGCTCTGAATGTATTGCTTGCTTAATCATGTTGATGCAGACAATGCGATTACTCAGAGACAAAAATTCTTTCACCTGTGGCTCAGCTTCAGGTCATGTTAGAAGCAAAAGTCAGAGGCTGGTTCCAAAATGTTGTGTGGCATGAGACCCCTGTTGACAGCTGGGCTGGGCACAGAACTGTGAGACTCAAAGTGCCTGGAGTTCCCACTGATGCTGTTGGGAATACAAGCAGCAAGGAAGTCCTGGCTGTCCCCAGGGCCACCAACTTGAGGTCTTTGCCGACGCTAGTTGAGAGTGCAGAGAGCCGGCTGCTTCTGCAGTGCAGATCTGCTGACAACATCGGTGCTTGCCAGGTAGCTCTGGCAGAGAGGAGTCAGGTCAGCATCTCTGGCCACCTGGAATTTTAGCTGGATGGTTGGGAGGGTCATTACATGTGTGGCCAACAAGTGAAACTGCACTGAATGTTTTGTCTCCAGATTCACGTGTACATTGCCCTGGACTTAATGCAGTTCCGTATGCACACAGCCGAGCAGGATATTTATAATGCCTGTCGCTGTGATACATAAGCACTTATCTAACTTGCTTTAAGTGCTGGGCAAGCCAGCAGGGCCTCCAGGGAAGCAAGATTAGCAGGCAGCTTGTTGCTGTGCCCTCAAACTGTGAATCCTTTCTACCAAAGGGAAGGGATGGTTAATGTCTGTGCAGAAGTCATATGTGGTGATGTGGCAGCAGGATATGTATCCTGGGCAGGACACATTCAGCTAAAATAGTAAATATTTTGGAACTTGATTGTATTTTTATTCAGCTCATGGCAGTCTTGTACTTCAGCTATTGCACTGCCTTGATGATAGAAAAAACGTAATTATGAAATGCCTAGTACACATTGTGATTACATGACCTGTTGCATTCCATGTAAAATAATTGTACTAGAGTAGTGTTTTGTCCTGCCTCTTCCTCCAGGCAAATTCAGTATATTTCTCAATTGAGTAAGTCAATCACAACAATAATTTCTAGATCATTGAAGACACTGTTACATCCATGCCATAGGAAAAAGCTAAATCTTACACACTATTTTCACAATTGCTACAGAGCTTTTCCCCTGTTTTATGCATTCTAGGCCGATGAAGAAGTATGTATGTGACAGATCCTGAGGCTGAGTTCAGCCCCTCTAATCTTAATGATGCTCTGCATGGATATAGGGCCTAATCACAAATTTCCCTATGTCCATATGTCCTTACAAATTCTTTATTCACAAGCAGCACAATTACGGTGCAAATCTCTGTTGCTCTTCACGTGACACAATTGCCATAAGAGGACTGAGTTGTAAGGCAATAAAGCAAGGAATCAGTTTTTGCTTAAAGAAATTCAAATCCAATTCTTATGCCAATGAATTTTGAGCAATCTTATTCTCCTTGTGTTAACCTAAAATGTCTTAGCATCAATAAATGTTTTCCAGAGTCAGTGCTGTTCTGAATTTGCTCCCATGTCTGAGAACAAAACTTTTATTTACATTTTTAAGTTAGGCATTTGTACGGACACCTTTCATAATACACACTTCTTATTAACTGTATGAGTGAGAGATAAAGTCCTTTCCTTTGAACGATGTAATTTTACATTTTAATTTTATATATGTCACTGCCTTCAAATTAAATGGAGGAATAAGAGCCCAGATGATTATTACAGGCAAAATGTTAATCTTTGAGGAAGGGACGTGAGGCAAGACACTGCAGTGAGTATCTTGGAACTGAAAACAAAGGTAACTTCTCCATGTACTTCCCAAGTGTGCAGCTTGCCTGCACCCTGATTAAGCTGATAGGCTAACTCAGCATGACTTGCAGAGGTGCAGCAGTGACATAGAAGTTTGATTTAATAAGAATTATCCAATAATGGTGTATCATTTCTAGGCCTCACATGTTGAACAGCTGCATTTACAGGAACAATTTGAAAAACTGACATTGTCAACAAGCTGAAATGCAGTTCAAATTCCAGCTCAAGTCTACCATGTCTGCAATTCAGCATGCATCACCCCAGTGTATGCAGACCTCATTCTACAGCTTTGGCTGAGTTAAATTAAGTTGTAGTAAGCTCAGAAAAAGGGATTCTAGTATTTTGGAAGAGAAAGCACATCTTTTTAATGTCATAAGTTCAGTGTATGCAAATTTACTCTTAACCATTTTGGAGAAGTAGAATTTAAGCTAGTGCCAAGATAAAGGTCTCTCTGCTGAAGCTGTAGACTCAGCCTTTCAGCTGTAGTTAGAGCTGTTCAAGGTGGGATAGAGGAGAGGCCATGAATATTAACAAGGGCTCTACAATTCGACATCTGCAAAAAAGAGAATAATTTTTTTCCCTTTCTTGCCAGATGTTTTACTGCTGTGTGGAATTACAAGCAAGAAGATATCCAAATATCTTTGCGATAAATTGTCTCCTTTTCCTTTTTCTTCATAATACAGTAAGCTGCTTTCAGAAATCCTGAAATACATATTTGTGTGAAAGCCCAGGCCTCTATTATAAGACTTGCATGTAAACAATAATCAAACAGAGTTTTTTAAGACTTTTTAAAAATGTATACAGGATTGGATTGACGAAACTCCCTGGATTTGTATTTAGTCCAGTTTTCAGATTTCTTGTTTTGAAGATGAAGAGAAAAGCTTTGTTTTATGCTTAACTATCGAAAGGTAGTACTTCATATATTTTATAGTAGTTAAAAGATCTGCTTTCCTAATGGAGAAGTGGATTACATGCCTTTATTTCTAGAATAGGTTTTTTTTTACTATTTCCACTGAATTGTTTCCAGGAAAATAATCACAAAGGTTTTTCCTCCTTTTTCCATTTTCACTTCATGTCTTTTTTTTTTTTTTTTCTTTGTTTCTAGACTTTGACTTCAGATCCCTCTTTTTATAGAGCAAGTAAAGCTGCAAAGGTCTGGCCTTCTATTTTGAGTACCATTAAAATGTGTATAAATGTAGTACTCAACAAAATGTGACAGTAATGGCAGTCCAAATTCACAAGTGTTGCTGTTTTGCACTGCAGTACCAGCTTCCTTGCAATTAAAATGCACAATATATAATGTTGGGTGACATTCTCCAAATACTTCCATGGGTTTCTGTTTCTAAGAATTCTAATATGGTTCTCCTCCCTTATAACAGCTAGGTTAGGGATTATTACAGTCATTAGTGTAGTTTCTGGTAGCATTATGCTAAAGTGTATTGCAAATTCAACTCTGTTTAATGTAGGCCATAATCTCAAAAGATATTTAGAAGCTGAACTTTCAGGATCTTGGCCCTAGGCACATTGCAAGATGTACACAGATGAATAGTAATAGCACGAGTCACATTTCTGAAGTGTCTGCTGGGGTAGATACAGGAGCAGGAGATAGTGCTGCTCAAATTACCGAAATCATTTATTAGGGTGATGGCAGTACATTCAGAGGACCAAATGAAGAGTCCTATAATTGCTTTATTTGGGACACAGTTTGCAATAAGAATGGTTAGATAAAAGACAATTTACCTTTATATTTAGGATTCCTGGACCCTCAATTCTTTTGGCTCTCCAGATGACCTGACCCACAGTAACAAGCCTGAGCTGACAGCTGGAGGCTTTCAGCCTCTCTGTAACTTTTATTGGATGATTATTAGAGATAGAAAACTGACAGCCTGAGGTTTCTCCTAGTCTGACTCCTCAGAACAGGTAAAGAAAAACAGAGCTGCAAACTTTTCAGCTTCTCAGCCCTAACTAACCAGAAATCCAACCAGACACTAAGGCCTTAAGAAGCTGCCCTGGCCTCAGCACCAGCCTTAATGTCGACTCTGACAATAATTCATTTGGCAGAAGAAATCTTAAGTGTGTTTTTGATGTATTCACAGTCTAGTCTATTTGCTGCAGCAACACTGATTAACTTGCACATTATCTACTAAATGTCTACTTCTGCAGCTAAAAATCTGCACAACAAATTTTCTTGTTGTTTATTTGGATTAGCATCCAGTGCTGCTAATTAGAATTAGATTTTAATTGCCATTGCTAACATGTGCTTGAGACACGGGCTGACTTATTACTCCTTTAGTCAGTGAGATCAACTTCCAACCTTTCTGTGTTTTCAAGGGATAAATGAGTTCAATTTAATGGCTGGCTAAGACAAATCCAGACTAAGCATGACCTGAGGAACCCAGAAGCACAAAACCTTGTAGCATTAGACCAAAAATGTTAATTCTCAAGTTCCCAAGCTTTTTTTGGCGTTGTTAATCTTCTTTGTGTCATGCCTACTGACGCTTTACAGCAGACAAGAGGTACTTCTGTCCCTTGACTTTCTCTGGAGGAATCTCAAAAAGTTCTGGTTGAAACCGTAGCAAGGATTTTTGTGTGAACTCCTCTCTAATAGAAATTGGACTTGCCCCAGAGATATTTCATATGGGTTCATCAGATCTTGCTCTGTAATCTATATGAAAATAAATTGCCATCGTTTTCTATGTGTGATGGGATTTGCACAACTGAGTAGTTTCCTTTGCCATCAGTTGGCACTGGTTTCTTCAGTGAGGTGGATTAGGCTACCAGCAATCCTCTAAGTCAGTGTTTCTCAGTCTGTGGCAGCTGCCATCTACGAATGGTTTAGGTACTCACAGTAAACTTGAATGTCACTAGTCTGGATTGCAAACATTTAAGCAAGGTTTCTAGATATTTCACCATCCAGGCTTACAAATATTGTTGTATTAAGTTTTGGAGGGCTCTTTTGCTTTGTTTTGTTTTTTTTCCTAATGTCTATATAAGGATAATGGCTTATTTTTCAATTCCCTGGAGAATTCCTCTTGAATGTATGCTCTGTTTGCAGAATCCATTAGCCAAACCAGCCCATGCTCTAGAAGGAGCCTCAGAGTGCACAACTAACAGAATTACCATCCATAAAATGAATATGGAATTCCTTAAGCCTGTGAACACTTACTTTCCTGCCAAAGGTACGCTGCAGTTCATAAGAAGACTAGCAGGAGATTCTGCATATAAAGAACATTTCTGTCAGTAGCAGATGTAATTAAAGGAATCATTCTCTGGTTTAATGTTCACCTTTAGCACTGATTCTGTTGGGGTTAAACATGGAAGGACATAAATATTGTACATGGGGAAAACAGCATCTCTGTTTGCAGACCAGCTGAATTGAAAACCACAGGGAGTTAGGTGGCCCAGATGAAAAGTGTTATGGTGAGAGGTGAAAACCATACTGAGTACTGTGGCCCTGAGTTTGAAGAAACGCACTCACCCACAGTGATTTGCAGCAGTGCCTGCGTAGCTGCACGGCCAATCTGCTAATGAACACACAGCCTTTAGTAGCTATAAAAGGTACTGGAACAGTTCAGCACCTGTGGAAGGAGTTAGCTCACAGAGCTCACAGGTATTTGCTGAAGTTCACAGCAAAGTGGTAGCAGACAAAGCTAAGAGAAGACTTCTCATGTTTTTTGTAGAATTTAGGCAACTCTAGATGAATATTAGTTCTATTCTTTGTTATTTTCCCTTCCTGTTGCTTTCAGTTTGTTTCTTAATACCATTCAACTTGACCTGATATTAATACTTCATAGGAGACAGGAAATAAAGGACAGCTCAGCTGCTAGTTCTGCTGCCAGCTGTGTCTATTTATCAGTGCTTCCAAATGAATCCACTAGATGCAGTGATCTAAAAATGTCTTTTTCTTCCTATCATAATCCCCAGACTGACACAGGTTTCTTAAATATCCCACTCATCAGCAGAGAATAATTGTGACACCAGTCCAACACCCAAGAAAACCCCATTAGCTTTGGCCTTGCAGCTTTCTAAAGCACTGCAAAATGTTAGGGATCTTCCTGGCTTACAATTTTTTTCCTGTAATTTTGGAAAAAAGTGTCACGTAAGTGATCTCCTGTTCTCAAAAATTTGTATTTGCTTACATTTGGATGTCTTAAAAGATCTATTGTCCAAAATTATTGGTTGAGGGCAGGGCATAGCTGAATGGAAAACTGAAGGAATTCCTTTATCTGGGAGCAGGGATGAAATGCAGTGTAATGACCATGTGCAAAATAGTATTGTTAAATCTGGACTTGATCTGAGCCTCATCCTGATCCAAGGCACTACACATTGTTTAGTACTTTTCCACAGCACAGAGTTTTACTGGTGGTTTGGAAAAGAACAAATGATTAATGCTGAAGCTGTGGTAAGGAATAAACAGATCTTACTCATACATTATGGAATTGTTGATGTGTGTACTTATTCCGGGAAAACCAGCTGCGAGTATAAACATGGTATTGAATGTAGACTTGCCTCTTCATCCTAAGTCCACTATCACTGGTAATCTTAAGTCTCCTGTAAACATTATGGACACATGGCACTCCTTGGGCAGGAGAATGGCCTTAAAAGGGTAACAAAAGGTCTGGATCCAAGCCAGAATGGAGTAAGACTACACAGTGTCTCCTTTGCAAGCTCTGAACTCCTTTTTTCATTTAGAGTTCCACCATGCACAAAGATCTGGCTAGGTAGAAAATGTCACAGAATTACTTTCCACCACAAATTCTAAGGTAGCCCAGCTTATAGAATGTACTTCTGTGCAAACTAGTGATGTCTTGGCATCACTGTGAGAATTATATTCCTTGCAGAGAAAGATCAAAGGCATGTATGGAATAAAGGTAAATTTAAGTGAAAAATAAATTCCTTTTGGTGGGGAAAAAACCAAAACCAAAACCAATCAAACAAACAAAAAGCCCCAAACAAAACAAAACCTGACTAAAACAAAAACAACAACAAAAAAGGAAGAAAAATGGCTAAAGATATGTGAGCTACTTGGTTCTGTGGTCCTGGGGGGGAGGACATCTCTGAAATGTTAGAGGTATGGGGAGAAACAAGAATCATGAAATATTTTCTTGACTTGTAACTGTGAATCTTGTCCTAGTTACGATCATATTGTTTATCTGGGTCTTCTAAGAAACAGGATCTTGCTGCTTATGTATTATGTCCTGTTGCTTTTACAGTGCTCCATCCCTTGCAGTCCACCCACATGCTCATCCTTGTAAAGTGTGATCAGTTCCTCATTTTTCTTCTAAAGTAACCAAATCTTCCTTATCTGCTAAAAATTAAAAGGACTCAAAGTCAGCCAGGAGCCTCCATAATGGTACTCTTTCATAGTTCCAGTTCAGGCCTTCCTCTTCCAGGACACCTTTGAGAACATGTAGAGCAGGCAGAAAGCATCTGAGGTCTCCAGTCACTAATGAACTTATTGGCACTCCCTGTGAGTGTTGAGACTGTCTGGAAATGCGATGTCTTGTCCTGCTCCTGTGTCTCCTCTCCTCCAGCCTATGCCTTCTATCTTGGTCACTTTAACTTTGCTTTTCAAAGGGATCATTGAGTGAGCTGGTATTGCCACTTGGAACAATTCAACTCCAGAGAAATCAATGAGTCCCCAGGCATGTCTGTTGTGGTCTAACATTGTAAAATGTTATCTTTTTATCTCCTGTGGTCTGGAGAGGGAGGAGTTTTAGGGATGTTAATCTTGCAGATAATGTGATTGCTGGTACCGATTTGTTGGGACCAAGAAAACCATATGAGCCTACCATATGCTGGTTTCAGTGCTAAATTCTTGTTCCACATTTTAGAACTGGTTTTAATAATCTCAAGTCTAAATAATGGTTAATATGTTAGCTATGAAGGTAAAGTCTCACTTCTCATCTTAGAGTTTATATTACTCAGAGAGGAAGGAAAAGTCTTGGCCATTATCAAGCCAGTATTGTAATCTGTATCTTATCATGCTCTGAAGGGAGTCGGGGAATAGTTCTAGCTAAAAAAACCCAAAAAACAAAACAAAAAAAACCAAACCAATCCTGCAATATTCTATAGAGACTAATGCAGAATATTACATTTTTATTAATAGATTACCATCATCTAATTTATGAATGCACATGGAATAAAATGAACTATGAACTATGTGAAACTCTGTTTAAAGATACTTTAATCATCCTCGAATGCAGACAGCTAATAAAAGAAAGCATTGTGTGGGTCCACAGCCACAGGTCCATTTATTTGATATTACTTTTCAAAATGTTACTCATAAAGGAAACAATGAATAAAAATGTAGGTCTCGAATTGAAGTGGTAATAAAGCAGCTGCAGATAACCTGCAATGCTTTCTGACCAAAATAAGTTTCTTGTTATTATCTTTACTGTAGAGTCCTGTTGGTGAAAGAGCAGAAAGTTTTTCACATAGAGGACTTATTCCCAAAGGATCTGAGCTGGTTTCTGTAAATCTCTGCAGAACTTTATTTGAAATAAGAACAGATCCAGAATAGCTGCTTCTACCTGGGACAAAACTCGAACTTTTTTTTCCACTGCATTACAAAGAATGCATATTGTCTTGGTTAGACTTCGAAAGCAAGGGGAGTCTTCTCTTTATTTTTCATGTTTTGCTGTGTTGTCCATGACCAAATGCACAGCTGAATTCCTAGTTATGTCTTCAGACAAAGAAATCTAAAGGGTCTCAATTTAAACTACTGTAGTAATGCAAATCTGAGTTACTTTCTTGGATCAAATTATATGTGCTTTAAGGAGCTAAAGGTCATATGTGAAACAGAAACACGTGTTGTCATTGTGGGTGATTTTATTTTCATAAACTTCTCATCTTCAACTCTGATTGCACATTTTTGCTATTCCATCATTTTCAACCTCTGTACAGAGAGATGAAACAGAGTATTTCTATGAAAACTAACTAATTAATGCTAAACAGTCAAGAATGTTGTTAATTATGTGACCTAAACAAATCACACCATTTGTGAAACATTAAGGTCTTTTACAAGATCATAATGATAACTACAAGTATTGAAACAGCCTTTGGAAAAGAACAGTGGAGTAAACACTCTGGGAATGATACAGTTTCTCTTCTACAGTTTAACATAGAACTTTTTCAGTCCTTTGTCTCTGAATTCATAAGCATTAAATGCATACACAGCTTGGAGCACTTCACAAAACAGAAAAAATATTACTCCTCATGTGAATCAATAAAGCTACTTCAGTTAACAAAGACTTCATTCTTGTTGGAGCAATCAAAATCTATATAATGTTTGCTTTGATTACTGGACTGGGATAAGTTTTCCCTGTACATCATTTGAGCTCTAATTGCCCTGCCACTAAGAGGCCAGGTGAAAAAAGACTGAAAACACACAACTGGGCTTCCATTACAGGCAACTGCAACACACTTCCTCTTACTATCACACACTGCTCAGAAAATTGAGGGTTTTCCTATGAAAGTGTTTTTCTGTTGGTTAAAAAAAGATTATTGGGTTACGCGTTGGCAGGAATAAATGCATTCATGCATTCTGGGAAGGTACAGTAGGGGAGCTGCTGGGGAGAGCTGCATTTCAAACCCACTGTACAACAGAGTGGCTTGTAGGGATTCAAAATAAAAAAGGAAAAAAAAAAAAAAAGTCCAATCTAAAAAACCAAACACACAAAGTGAGGCTCTTTGTTTTTGTTGTCACTGGTTTTCCCCACAAAGCAGACAGAAATGGGAAGGCTGGGGACACAGCTATGTATTCAAACTCCCATAGTTTGCTGAATGTGATCAGTTTTCACAAAATAGTTCATACATGAAACTGGAAATATATTGAACTATATAGAAAACCTGTAACAATTAAAATTATGCCTTTTTTTAGTCTAGAAGATAAATGAATACTACACAGTAAGTGTGTAAGTTGATACTATTATAGAGCACCAAAATACTATGTTAACAGCCAATTTTCTTGGAAATTAGATTTCTTCATAGAACCTGAATCTTCTTAAACATATTTTTAAGGAGCATGTTTTATTATTCTTCTTAAATATTTCTTTCTGCATGCTATCAGTTTCCTCCCCTTAGAAGTGGTTTAATAAATACTGTAATTATAATTCTTTCCAATGTTGCTTTCTGCAAAGTGCATCGGGGAAGGAAATCCATAAAATAGCACATCTGGTAAGAGAAACCCAGAATATTCACCTACAGAGAGAAGTTGTAACACAGATCCTAAAAGCACTTACGTTATTTTCTCATGATACCTAAGGCAGGGAAAAACCACAAAGGCAGAGGTGGGCAGTGAGGTGATATTGAGATATCAGAGGGAGGGTTCTTGTGACTCTTGTAAAGAAATTTCGAGGCATTGTACCCTGAACAGGACAGTCAGAAATTAGTACTTGGCAAATACAAGAGAAACTCGTGTCAGTTGAAATCAGATGATCCTGGGGCAGAGACTGACACCCCTCAGCCACATTAATATTCAATTCAGAGGTAGATATGTAGTTACAATGCTGCAAAAATAAATACCAGGTGGGTTTGGAGAGAAGAATATAACACTTGTTATGCAAGAGTCTGAAATATTTCAAGTTATACATGTCCTTCCCCTCAGCCGAAGGGAAGAAACAGAGGAAACCCGGTGTAGAATGCTGCGCTATCAAAGACGGGCCTAAAAGAGGTTTGTTCTCGGACAAAATGCTTAGATAATGAGAAGCCGTGGGACTCTGTCACGTTCCTAAAACATTCATGACCCATCGATGTGTTGCGGAGCCGGGGAGAGAGCTGCGGGCCGGGCCGGAGCCGGCGTCTCGCATCTCCCTCTGCTGGGAGGCGCCGCAATCGCTCGGCCGCGCGTCTCCGACCGACAGCCGGGGCAGCGCTCGCTGCGGGGCCCGGCTAACACCGGGTGACAGCCGGTCTCACCCTTGGTGTTTGTGCGGTGATTTTTCAGGCAGATAGAGACTGAAATGAAGAAGCTTTTTTCCTTANATTCGTAGTAGGGAAGCTACTGTATCGTGCATTTGGAGTAAGGAACACAGTTTGAATACCGAGCTTCAAATGCTCGAGATGAATTGTTATTGTTGGTGAATGTGCTACAGCTCAGGAACTGCTCAGAGAAGATATTCACTCAAAAAAAAAAAAAAAAAAAAAAAAAAAAAAAAAAATTTGGTTTTGTTTACA